>JALBCR010002866.1:0-87052 GCA_030710515.1 Abscondita cerata
CTCAATTGTGCTTCGTTCAGTTACATGCTCTTCTAGAAAAAACTAATAAGGGATTTAAAATTATGTAAAAGAAAAATTAATCTAAAGAAATCACAAATATCAAACTAAAGAAAAGAATTTTCTTATTAAAGAAAAGGACTAAGTGGACAATATAATAAAAAGTATGAGTTTCATCAAAATACTCAAAAATTGTACAAGCATGCAATTTAGAACCAAGACAACAGTATGGAACAACAGCGAAAAGAACTTGGCATTAATGATGTTTTACAAATCTTCAACAACCTATAAATTCTTAGAAATGACTTAAAAATAATTTACCATCGCCTACAACACTCGAAGTTGGATAGGTTGTTCCTATTACAAAACAGGTTCGACAAAAAACATCTATATCAAATAAAGAAAAAAGTTTTTCTTAAATCCAAACTTGGAAAAATCTGGTGCCGTGTGTTTTGATAAAATGTCAATAATGCAATTTTAGAATATTCAAAAAGCATGGACGTCATCAAGGTTTTAAAGATTTAGGCCAATTGGGGCGAAAAATAAAGTGCTAAACTTGCATTAGTTTTTATGGTAAGAGAGATTTACAATTCATGGAAATTACCCATATCATATCCTTTTATCTAATTCTGGTGTGAAATACAAAGACTTGGCAGTTCTTATTCAAGAAGCATTAAAAAAATTTAATTAACGTAGGTTTACTACCTAAAACTATAATTTGTGACCAAGGGACAAGTAATAAGAGTGCACTAAATTTATTAAATGTTACCGTCGAGAAACCTCACTTTAACGTGTTAAACAGAAATATATGCAATCTTCCGTAATAATCTTTTAGTAGGCGATTATCAGTTCGATGACAAAAAAATATGTTTTGATGACATCAAAAAACTTACCAGATGGATAAAAACATAAACTGCAAAATGTTAATGAAAATAACAGATGCACACATTTATCTGAACTCTTTTCAAAAATAAGTGTTAAACTTGCTGTTCAAGTAATGTCCCATTCTGTAGCTGCTGCGATTAAAACTTGCAAAAAAGCAAAGGAATTGATCAGCAATGATCAGAAAATACAGCTGAATTTATAAACTTAATGAACAATTTATTTGATGTTTTAAATAGTAGACAATTACATACCCGGAATCCTTACAATTGCGCCCTTTCTGAAGAAAATAAATTAGCTATATCTGTACTGGAAAATGCAAAAAAACCTAATACCTAAATTTAAAAAAAATAGAAAGATATAGTAGTAATAGGAATGCGACTACAAAATTACTACTACCCACCGTGTTTTAATGGTTTATTACAAACAATAAATGGTGTTGAGCAATTATTTGTAGATGAACGAACGAACTTAGATATAAAATATATAATAACGTGCAGGTTGAATCAGGATGTGATAGAAAATTTATTTCTGTATACCGACAAAAGGAGGATACAATCGGAATCCTACATCACGATTATTTAGAACGAACTTCCGTTCATACTCAATACATTCCCTAATGAAACCACCAAAGTCTTCTAATTGTGAAGCTGATGATGGTACTTATGTAAAGCTTGACATGGATCCGGACATGAAAACTGTAATTGAAAGTGGAGATAAACCGCATTAAGGCGAAAAAGATGATGAAGATGAGACCATTATGTCATCATCAACATCAAGTGTTTCAAGCTTGAACTCGGTTCCAAGTACCAATACTATAAATGTGACAAGGGAAGATTGTTCTGTAGCATATTTTACGGGCTACTTAGCTCGTACGTGTATAACAAAATTTAATTGTACATCACGTAAAAATTGTTTAATCACTAATTCTAAGTTAAACAACCAAAAAGAACTATTGATTTTATACAAAACTTACGATAATGTAACTAAGATAGCAGAAGGGGAGCTTTATGCACCAAGTGAAAATTATTTACATGTAGTTACTGTGTGTTTAAAGAAATTCCAAAAATGTTTTGATAATATTTATCATGAGACCAAATTAAAGTTCAAACTTATGCGTAAAATTCAAAAGAAATTATTATTATAAATTGGTTAGCACAAGATGAAATTTGTAAAGAACATAAATTATTTATACTAAACAAACTTTTAGTTACAAAAATATTTAAATGTTCAAAAATTAATTTGTAATAATAATTATTACATCAAATAAACTCAATCCAAAATTAAGAATTTTACAGCACAAATAAATTTAATTAAGGTGAACCTATACGAATGTGGTGATTATTGTAAATTATAATTTTGTTTATATTTTTATAAAGTAATTAAATCTATAGTAGGTATACATTATTTACTAATAAAAACACATTTTTTTTAAATTTTGAACATTATTGTTTTATTCCTTATTACTTACTAACTACCTAAATAATATATATCAATAATTTTGTTCGGTCAAAATTTAACGTTTTGATGCTTTTTGATGAATTACTACTGTTTTAATCAATGGTTTTAATTAATAGACAATCCACGAGCTTTATTTATATACCTAGTTCAATTATATAATCAAAGGTACTACTTATCTGGAGTTTTGGCAATACTGCTACTCGACGCATTAATAATTATTGGAAAAAACAAGTCAAGTGTGATTTTTAATCGTGAGACCGTTCCAAACATTAACGACCTATTTTTTTAATATTTAAGTATAAATAATTACTATTTTTGCAATATAAATTTGTGACGGTAATATTTTGCATGCTCCGTTTACGCGGGCTTTTCGCTGTGTCGACTTACGATAGACGGCGCCCCACTCATTGCTCCCTCTATTGCGTGTGTGTTAGCGCGCAGCCGATTTCAGATCACTTTCTTCCGGTAACTGTTGGTGGTCGAACTGGCCTGATATTTGCTGTTATGGCTGTCATCATGGGGTAATTATTCCTGAAATTTCATTACCATCGGTGCTAACCGACATTTTCTTCTAGCCGTTGATGGTATAACAGACCTCGGGGAAGCACTTCAGACGGATATTTTTGTCCGATATTCACGTTCGGTCACCGTAAGTTTTTCTTCACCACGAGTAGGAGCTTATCGTAACACATGTTCGTTCTTCTTCTTTGTAGACGACTTTGGGGGCCTCCGGACTACCCTTTCGTCTTACTCTCCGTCTCTATGTCTACGTACAACGTCTCATAAATAATCCTGGTGATGCTGTAACATTCACGTCTGGTGGAGAGCAACGAGCCGCGTCTTATCGCACCCGCCGTTGTGAAGCGGGCCGGTTCAAAATACACCCATTCGCCTACCTGTCGGGAACCTCTCGTCAGCGACGCTACACGAGCTATTAATATAACCAGGTATTTGTGCACGTTTTGATTAATCAAAAGAAAAATAACCTAACTTGAATTTAGTCGCAAATTTTACTTGTACTCGAAATAAATTACACGCCTAACGCGGAGCGCTTACGTTATTAATTTTATAATCTTTGCTGTTATTGTTTTGTGTGTAAAATAAATATTCTGTCTTTGGTCACGTAGCTGTTTAATGTTTACTTTAGAGATTGCACACGGGGTAGAGTTTCTGTCGTGCTCTCCTTACGACTACCGTTAATTCGACAGTGGCGCCCAAATGCGATTCCCTTCGGGGTTCGTATTAAACAAAAAAAGAATATAAGTTAAGTAGACGCCGCACCACCACTAACTGTCTTTTTTCTCTGACCCGCGACGCTTACCGACGATCACCCTAGCTGTGGTATATCTATGTTAGCGGGGAGGCGGATGGTATTAACTTTATTATTATTATTATTTTTTTTTTGTTTTCCACCTGCTTATCTAAACTAAAATTTACAAGTGCGTTGTACTACATTTGTTGCGTGTCTTTTCTCTTTTTTTTTAACGTAACAAAAACATTTTGACGCCCAAACGTGGACGGCCTTGCTACGCAAATTATTTGAATGTTCGAACGTACGTGACCTAGAAACCGAATTATTCCTTTAAATATACATAGTGCGCTTTCACGATAAATTTTCAATTGAAATCGAAATTTTTCCTTGAAATAAATGCGTTTACGATTTATAAATCGAATTTGTTTCGAAGTAATTTGTATCGCTGTTATATGTTAATTTCTAAAGGTGGTTGGAGTAATTACTTTATTGCTTTTAGCTTATTTAATATTTATCTTAGAACTGAACTCAGACGTTTTTAGAAATTACATAATAGTTCTTTGTAATTTAAACTTATAAGTGCGACTGCGGCAATTTGTTTTTCGAGTTAGGAAATTAACAACATTGATCACGCTTAACGAAGTTAACTTTATCTATATATTGTGTCTTATCTTTACTACTTGCTTATCTTCGTGTAGCGTCATCAATATTTATCGGGGTTTTTTTAACTATTTATTATTTTTTGCTGTGGATTGAGAATTTAAAAATTTTATTGTCACTTTACCAGGTAAGTGGGATTGGTTTAAGCTTGTGGCATCGTGTACGATTAGGTTTTCAGACGGTTTGCGTCGGTGTTATCAGTTAAATTTTTTTTCTTTGCGCTCGTTGTTTGTTGACGCGTTTTGGGGTCTTGTTACCCACTTTTTATCAGACAAAATGTGGAAACTTCATGTAAATTCGTTGCTCAAAACCGAGTTAATTTTTGAACTGAGTTCACGCGGTTTCGTTCCTGAAGGAAACGTTGAGTGCTTACGCAAATCAGTACGAAGTGCGTTACAACTGGAGCACAACCAAACGCTACCTTTTTCTAAAGTCACCACTTTGTTTTCGGACGATGAAGCTGCAGTGAACGCGGCGATCAAAGAACTTCAAAAGGCTTTGACCAGTTTGGACGGCGATAGTTCTCCTCGTGTCTTTAAACGCGTTGTTTCTCTTTATGTTCATATCGAACGACGTTGTCTGATGATGACTTCTACCTCGGAGGACGAAACCCTGAAACAACGACAACTTACCCTGACGTTGACCAACCTGAAACAAGACCTTAATTCTAAACTTAAAAAGACGAAGCCAGTCTCTTTTCAACCCACGTTAACCACCTCTAGTCCTAAATCTACTAGGGCGTCCGGGGCTCCGGATGACACTTTGCTTTCTTCATCTGATTCGGACCCAGATCAGGACCTTGCTTCACCAATTACTTCTCAGATAACTACTTGGAAGCCCTTCCCTATCGCGAAGTGGAATGTCACTTTCTCGGGAGACAGCTCAATGTCGCTTACAGACTTTTGATTAGGGTGGAGGAATTATGCGGCGCTCGAGGGGTTACTACTCGTCAACTTTTTGCTGCTGCTCCGGAATTATTGACCGGAAAGGCGTTACTTCTCTATAGGGTGAATCGGGATTCTTTACGCTCATGGGGAGATGTAGTTACTCTTCTAAAATCAGAATTTTTGCCGGTGGACTACGATGAACGATTGTTGACCGAAATTAAAGCTCGTACCATGGGTGCAGACGAAACCATCGGAGTGTATGTGTCGGTTATGCAGAGTCTTTTCTTGAAATTAAATGAGCCTTTGCCTGAAAACAAACAATTACCTATCATTCGGCGTAACCTGACTCCTTTCTATCAAGCCGCTTTGGGGTTGACAACAGTAGACACTATCGCTCACCTGGTCACCATGGGTAGACAGTTAGAACGGAGCAAGTGGTCCATTGACAACTACAAACCTCCTCCATCGAAGAAAACCACTAAGCTGTTAGAGCCTTCACTAGCTTACGTCTCGGACTCGTTTACTTCTGAGGCACATTCCTCTAAGTTTTCTGGTAATGTTCGTACTTCGAGTGCTGGCTGTGCTACCGTATCTCGTTCTCTTGCCAAACCCACTCCGAACGTGATCTGCTGGAACTGTAAGAAGCCAGGTCATTTATCTCCTCATTGTTCTAGCCCTCAGGTAGTTCATTGCTATGGGTGCGGACAACATGGCGTGACCTTGCGCAACTGTCCGAAATGTAAACGTTCGGAAAACTAGTTAGGAGTCTGTGGACCGAGTCGCAGATCCCACACTCACGCTTATCTCGGATACTCCTTTTGCGGCGTGGATGATCAGCAACGTGCACTATTGAACTATGTTTTGGCGAGTACTAGGAACGACGAACTCCCTTATCTGAAGGTTAACATTTTTGGGCACTCTTTTCATGGTCTGTTGGACTCAGGTGCAACGCGAACCATTTTGGGAGGTGCAGGTTGGAAAATCCTTAGTCAAATGGGGTTCATTCTCTCTTCTAAAGGGCCAACTTCGTGCTCAGTCGCCAATGGGGCGAAATGTCTCGTACTCGGATCCGTTACCGTTCCCATTTCAGTCGAAAATCGAACAAAGATTTTTGAAGTTCTTGTAATCCGGAGATTGCTCATCAACTGATTCTGGGTTTTGATTTTTGGGTCTCCATGAATTTTGTACCAAACTTCAGGGATGGAAATTGGGTTTTCGGGGAAGAGAATGTTAACATTTCGTCACTACAACATATCGTTGCTCATCCAGAGCTTACCTTTGAACAAGCACGTGTTTTGCAAGATTTTCTTACTAATACTGTTGATACGATACCTGCTACTCTAGGCTGTACTTCACTCGTGGAACACTCTATACGATCTACGTCAGAACCAATAAAACAGCGTTATTACCCGTTATCGCCTGCTCTTCAAACCATTGCTAATCGCGAATTGGACACCATGCTGGAGTTAGGGGTGGTTGAACCATCGAAAAGCCCTTGGAGCTCACCGATCGTGCTGGTTAAGAAGAAGGACGACAGCTACCGTTTCTGCGTGGACTATAGAAAGGTCAACGAGGTCACCCTGAAAGATAGCTACCCATTACCTTACATTTCTTCAATTTTAGACCGCCTGAGAGATGCTCGTTATCTTTCCTCTCTGGACATACGCTCGGCCTACTGGCAAATACCCTCTCTGAGGACTCTAAAGCGATAACTGCTTTTACGGTGCCGAATCGAGGTCTCTTCAATTCACTAGAATGCCTTTCGGTTTGCACAATTCTCCGGCGACTTTTCAACGGTTGATTGACCGAGTTTTGGGAGCTGACTTAGAGCCTTTCTGTTTTGCGTACTTAGATGATATCATCATTGCTACTCCCACTTTCGAACGCCACCTAGAAGTGTTAGCCAAAATTTTTGAACGTCTCATGGCCTCTGGTTTAACCATACGTGCGGATAAGTGCAAATTTTGTCTGCCCGAGTTACGTTATCTGGGTTATGTGGTGAACCGAGACGGCCTATTAGTAAACCCGGACAAGGTGTCCGCCATCTTGGCTATTCCTACACCAGCATCGGTCACCGACATACGTCGTTTCATTGGGATGGTTAGTTGGTATCGACGTTTTATTCCCAACTTCTCTATTCTAGCTGCTCCTTTGTTTCGGTTAACGAAGAAAAACATTGGCTTTGTATGGTCGACGGAATGTCAAAGTTCTTTTCTCGCGTTGAAGGATCGTTTGGTCTCTGCACCTATTCTTACCTGCCCGAATTTCTCGCTACCCTTCACTATCCAGTCCGACGCTTCTGACTTTGGATTAGGGGCAGTTCTCAGTCAGACCATGGAAGATGGAGAAAAGGTAATATGTTATCTTAGCCGTTCCTTAACTAAGGCGGAACGCAAGTACTCCACGACCGAGAAGGAGCTCCTCGCTCTATTATGGTCCATAGAAAAGCTCCGACCTTACGTGGAAGGTTCACATTTTACGGCAATTACCGACCACCATTCCCTAATTTGGCTGAGTAAGTTGCAGAATCCGTCTGGACGTCTGGCTCGGTGGGCATTAAGGTTGCAACAATACGATTTCACTATAGTGCACCGGAAAGGTAAAGACCACGTGGTTCCTGACGCGTTATCTCGTTCTGTACCCTTACTAAATGCGACTGTTAATACTAACGACAAACCTACTTTAGATATTATCTTACCTACGACTGATCCTTGGTACAATGGTATGGTCTCCCGACTTACTTTATCTTCGTCTAAACGTTTGTCTTCCTGGTCCGTGGTGGACGATGTCTTGTATCGAAGGGTGAAATCTATAATTGGCAAACGGCCGGAATGGAAACTCGTAGTCCCATCTGAACAGCGTAAGAAAATTATTCGCGACCACCATGATCCTCCTGTGGCAGGTCATGGGGAGTCTATAAACCACCGCCCGTATTTTGCAGAGGTATTACTGGCCGAAACTGCGTGCGGATGTGGGAAATTTCATTCGTCGTTGCGCCATTTGCTCGAAACATAAAGTCATCCAAGCTAGTTCTCCTAGTTTTTCACCCCGAGAGCAAAACCTACTAGGGTCTGGCAAATTCTCTGTTGCGACTTGGTGGGTCCTTTACCACGCTCGACTAAGGGACACTCGTATATTCTCGTAGTGGCTGACTGTTTTTCTAAGTTCTCGCTTTCTTTCCTTTGCGGACAGCCACCGCGTCTGCTGTGACCACCGTTATGGAGGAACAGATTTTTCTTCAGTATGGTGCACCACAATATCTGATCACGGACAACGGCGTCCAATTTCGTAGTAAGAACTTCACGAAACTATGTGACGAGTACGGTGTGAAAATTCTATTTACGGCGCGCTACCACCCTAGAGCGAATCCTGCCGAGCGGATAAATCGAGTATTGAAAACTACACTCGCCGCTTACACTAAGACTAATCACCGGCATTGGGACGTTAACCTCGCTAAGATCGGATGTGCGTTGCGAACCGCCAAACATGAGGTGATTGAATGCACCCCGTACTTTGCACTTTTCGGTAGAGAACATGTTATAAATGGGCGTTTCTTCCGTTCACTAACTACTCCTAATATTCCTGACGTGACTCCAAACGATGTAGGGGACCCTCCTGCTAAGTACGAAGAAATTCGTCAACACATTCTTAAACGGTTAGCTAAAGCTTATGACTTACACCGAAATCGCTATAATCTGCGGAGGCGTTTCGTTAAGTATCAAGTCGGAGATCAGGTTTGGAAACGGAATTTCTTCTTGTCTTCTGCCCTTAACGCGTTCAACGCGAAACTAGCACCGAAATTTAGTGGTCCTTATCGTGTAAGAACTGTTGTTTCTCCCTGGACTTACGAATTAGAGGATGCTTTAGGCAATAATCTTGGGACATGGCATATAAAAGATCTGAAGCATGCGCATACCGATTCGGATGCAAAGGACCCGCTCACTGACGAACATCCTAACAGTACCAATATATCCCTCTGCTTCCCGATGCGTAAGAAGAGACGCAAAAGACGATAATTGGGACGGACTGATCATGACCAAGACGATGGTTTGTTTTCTCTTAACTATGATTACTCGGAATTTTTTTTTTTTCTCTCTTGATTTGACTCCCTATCTGTTTGGCTTTGACTCTAGCTAGCAAGTTTTTTTTTTTATCTCCCTATAGGTATGATTATTATTTTGTTGCTTATGTCTGACTTCACTGAGCGAAGTTATTGGTCAGTTTCTCCTCGCTCGAGGCTTACGACTTATGTCGACCGGTGACCAATACTTCAAATTTAGAAAGGATCTCCATATTCTTTTATTTTATTGTTGCTGGTGCAAGTTTTAGCTCCTCGATTGGAGTGCGCCGTACTTATTATTTTTACTTGGGGTTTTTCTTTTGGGGAAGGTATTGTAGGGGATTCTTTTTCCGTCTCTAAAGACGACTTTAGTAGCTCAGTGTATTCGCGTCAGATAGATCGAGATCTCTGTCTTAGGGTGGTTGGTTGGGCACGTTGGGACGGACACTATCTCGGTCAATGTACATCTAGACCTGGCTATCGTTTTGTTCATTGTGCAGCGTTTCGCATTCGAAAATTCTTTGGGGGTTCTTGTGGGAGTAACACAATGCTCCAATCTCGTGAGGTGCAGCGTGCCCTCTCGAACTGTTGGGATTATTTCGGGGTGATGTTGCGAACAAGAGGTAGTAAACGAATTTTACTTTATTTATTTTCTTTTCTCCTATTTTGGAGTACTTAGTTTACTTTTGTGTTGGTTATTGTCTAGAATTATTCCTCCACTGCTTTCTGTGGTGATGCTTTTCCACACAGAAGAGTGGGTTTCTTTTAGTTCTTTTGAATTTCCATTTCTCCAACGAGGTGGAGGGTGGATTTGTTCTACCGATTTTGACTTGTATTTTCTTTCCTCGTCTGTTTTTCTAACAACTTTCTCTTCTTTCCTTCTTGCTACGGGGTACTACTTTGGCTGGGGACTGGGGGTACTGGTGTGAGGGGTGGCGGAGCTTTTGGTTTCTGGTAAACCTGCTCACTGCCAGACATAAACTCTTCGGGGGGTCGGAACGGTGGAGTGAAGGAGCTGGGCCAGGGGTAAACCGGTTGCCCTTAACCTCCGCCAGTGGATACTTCGGTCGTAGCCTCTGTGGAACTTCATACTGTTGACTTGTTCCAGTACTTTATTTTTGGATGTTTTGGGGAAAAATTTTGGGATCCTTCCTTTCTTTTCTTCTAGTACTAAGGGTGGGGTTTTCTTAGGGTTTTTAGTGGCTACCGCTATAGAGCTAGCGATCCGTTGTGGGGTTGGTTTTGTTTCTTTTAGGTCGAAACCACAATGGCTGGGGATTCTAGACCATAAGTTTGGGGTTGGGTTTCTACAATTTGGGTTTTCAGCTTTTCTATTTCTTCTTGTGTTTTGTGGTTTGACGTATAGACGTACCTTCTCTCGACTTACCTTATTGTGTGAGCGATGCTTGTAGGTTCAGTAGTTTTTCTGCGTTACGCAATCCGCTTTTGGCGACTTCGCTACTGATACTTCACCTCTGGATGTTTCTTTTTTCTCTCTGAGAAACCTTTTGGATTCTCGCTATTTCTGTTTTCTGGGAAACATCCTTTCACGAAAGTGACTATTTGGGCATTTGTCTCTGCTCGATTGGATCGTCTTTGAACCTTTGGTTAGTTCTCGTCAAACCCTACTTGTGTCTTTTTTCCTTTGTGTTTTGCTACTACTCTGGTTCTCTCGCTGGTTACCGAGCTTCACCTCTTGCTAGGGGAAATTTGTGACGGTAATATTTTGCATGCTCCGTTTACGCGGGCTTTTCGTTGTGTCGACTTACGATAGACGGCGCCCCACTCATTGCTCCCTCTATTGCGTGTGTGTTAGCGCGCAGCCGATTTCAGATCACTTTCTTCCGGTAACTGTTGGTGGTCGAACTGGCCTGATATTTGCTGTTATGGCTGTCATCATGGGGTAATTATTCCTGAAATTTCATTACCATCGGTGCTAACCGACATTTTCTTCTAGCCGTTGATGGTATAACAGACCTCGGGGAAGCACTTCAGACGGATATTTTTGTCCGATATTCACGTTCGGTCACCGTAAGTTTTTCTTCACCACAGTAGGAGCTTATCGTAACACATGTTCGTTCTTCTTCTTTGTAGACGACTTTGGGGCCTCCGGACTACCCTTTCGTCTTACTCTCCGTCTCTATGTCTACGTACAACGTCTCATAAATAATCCTGGTGATGCTGTAACATTCACGTCTGGTGGAGAGCAACGAGCCGCGTCTTATCGCACCCGCCGTTGTGAAGCGGGCCGGTTCAAAATACACCCGTTCGCCTACCTGTCGGGAACCTCTCGTCAGCGACGCTACACGAGCTATAATTATAACCAGGTATTTGTGCACGTTTTGATTAATCAAAGAAAAATAACCTAACTTGAATTTAGTCGCAAATTTTACTTGTACTCGAAATAAATTACACGCCTAACGCGGAGCGCTTACGTTATTAATTTTATAATCTTTGCTGTTATTGTTTTGTGTGTAAAATAAATATTCTGTCTTTGGTCACGTAGCTGTTTAATGTTTACTTTAGAGATTGCACACGGGGTAGAGTTTCTGTCGTGCTCTCCTTACGACTACCGTTAATTCGACAGTGGCGCCCAAATGCGATTCCCTTCGGGGTTCGTATTAAACATAAAAAAAGAATATAAGTTAAGTAGACGCCGCACCACCACTAACTGTCTTTTTCTCTGACCCGCGACGCTTACCGACGATCACCCTAGCTGTGGTATATCTATGTTAGCGGGGAGGCGGATGGTATTAACTTTATATTATTATTAATTTTTTTTTGTTTTTCCACCTGCTTATCTAAACTAAAATTTACAAGTGCGTTGTACTACATTTGTTGTGTGTCTTTTTTCTTTTATACAATTGATTTGCTTTGAATGGTGGTTTTTAATGTCTGTCATTGTATTAGAAGAAGGATCGGCGCTACGTTTATTGTTTTGACTGCATTTAAACATCATTGAAATTTAAAACCGCAAGACTTTGCTTAACATAACAAACAATGACATAATTAGCTTCCGCAGACTCAGTTCTATCATATCAGAGTCTCGATAATTGGACTGGTGCGTAACTTGCTTATCAAATTCTAACAAGATAATTTTGTACTAGCAGCGCCATCCATTGTAATTTTTTAATTATAAACTGCGTTTCCAAAGCTGCCATAAGCTCTGCCAATCTGACTCCGTCGTATAATCAATGGCAAAGTCAAGATATATTAAATCAGTTGATTATCAAGAGACAGAGACTAGTCGTTTACGCTCGTAAAAAAAAATTTGTAGTTTAGATCTTCCTTTCACAAATCCATGTTGTTCAGGTGGTATTAAGTACATAGTGTTTTGTAAGAGATTGCTTCTGTACAATGCTTTTCATAATTTTTGATGGAATTGAGAATAAGCTGATAGGGCGGTAATTAGTCGGATTCATTTTTTTACTATTTTTATAAATAGCAGTTACGGATGCTACTTTCCACAGATCTGATACAGTCGATGTTTCAAATAAGCGATTCATAATGTTGCAAATAAGAGTACAAAGTATGTCAGCAAACTTTTTTATAAGAAAAATGTTTTTAATCTATTGATCCCAGAGTTATTTTTGTTGCCAAGTAGTTTTTCTTTGACTTTCTTGACATCATAACTATAGTGAGACTTCTTGAATGCGATTAGCTTTAATTTTTGTAAAATGTGGTTGGTAAATTCATTTGTGAAACCGACGCAAATGTCTTTGCTTAAAGTTACGCAGTTTTAAAATCAGTTGAACATATGGATCAATCAGGTTCTCGCAGACATGACATACTAACTTTGGACCACAAAGTTGATCGAACATATTTATATAACTTTTTTTGATTATCTGAACATGCAATACTTTCTTCATATTCCTGTCTGACCGTCTTGATGATGGATTTCAGTAAGTTTGAGAAAGTTCTGTGAGCAATAAAATATTGTTTAGTATTTGACTGTTTGTATTTTCTCCAAAGGTTATGTTTATGATTAATACGTGACATAATTTCACTATTTATCCAAGGCTTAATAGAATTTTTTCTAAAAACGATTTTTTGTGAATAGTTTTGTTGATAATTTGTAGAAAACATTTTACATGTCATTTACGTTATCAAGGAGAATTAAGACCACATTGAAGTTGATAATTTTTAAGTCAGTTTCAACGTCTTTGTATTTAATTACTGTATATTCCACAACATTACTGATTAAAGAAATGTACTGTTCCTCATTTGGAAGTTGTTCATCATTTGTAAAAATTAAATTTAGGATTGATGGATTATTCTTGGTACGATATCTAGTGGGTTTTACTAGTAGCTGTTATAAATGAGAATCAATAAAAATCATACAAAAACGTTCGAAATTGATGAGGAATCTGAGATAACAGTAATAAGCCAAGAAATGTCGGAGAAATTGAAGCAGCCAGTAGTTACATTTGGAGGGTTTGAGAGTTTCAATTAGAACCATTGTAGAGGCATTTCTGGAATCTCGAGGTCTGTAAATGCATACTAGGGTTAAAACAAAAGATAACTTGCTAATGTGTAGCACTAAGTTGTCTATACCAAGTAATTGCCAACTGGAAGAGTTAACTAAAACATTACGTGCAATTTCATCACAAAGTTAAATACATACGTCTCCACTAATTAATATAAATAACATAATTTAGGTTATATAAACTCAGAATTATATAGTCAATAAATAGGTTATTGATCGGAAGGGCGGGTTATTATTACTATCGGAAATAGGAAAAATCGACGCGAAGGGGTGATAAGGGATGTCACTAGGAAGGCAGGTAGATAAGCTTAGGAACCTTATACGAGAAAAAGACCTAGCTGAAGTAAAGATTGCCAAAGAGGACAAGTGTTCTCTTGCAAATTGTGCAAACAAACAATGAGGAAAAGAGGAGACTCAAGACGAGCAGCATACTGGTGGATTGATGAAGTTGCTAAAAGCAGAACAATGTGCAATGCTGCACATAGGAAATTCCAGCACCAAAAGAGAAGTAAAGGCAATGTTGAAACAAAAAAGAGGCAGTATCAGAAAGCCAGGAGGAGTCCCAAGAAGGATATCAAAAAAAGCAAAAGAGAGTGTTGGAGTAGACTATGCGAAAAAATTAGATAAGGATATCTGGGGAAAGATTACCAAATTGTGGCAAAGAAAATTAAGCACAATGCACACACGGGGTGCTGTGTTAAAAAAAGTCATCCAGAAAATTAGCACACTTTTCTCAATACAACAAAGGCTACAGGAAAAACTGGGATCCAGAAATACAAAGTATGAGTTTACTGAGGTAACAACAGAAAAGGTTATAGAAATGCCAAAACAACTACCCACAGGAAAGCACCAGACCCGGATCTGGTCCCTGCAGAGGTGGTGAATGCTGTAGCGAGAGATATACCACACATTTGGTTAAAAATCTTCAATAAACAGCTGGGAGAAGGGATTTTTCTGATTGAATAGAAGAGGGCGCGTTTGGTCTTAATAGAAAAGGCCAAACAAAAGCCTATAGACCACTGTGTATGTTAAACGTTGCCGTCAAACTATTCAAAAAAATCATACAAAGAAGATTATCTAAGGTCGTAATCAAGAAAATTTTACCCCATCAGTACGGTTTCCTGAAGGGAAGATCTACCATTGGTGCGATAAAAGAGGTAACAAACGAAATTGTGCAAGCTAACAAACGTACCTGGCAAACCAGGGAAATATGCCTGGTGCGGCAGTCAATGTGCAAAACGCCTTTAATGCGGCGTCCAGGAAAGTAAGAGTCGAGGCCTTACAAACAATAGGAACGCCCGATTACTTAACCCAAATAATACTAAGCTACCTCGTAGACAGGAAAATAAAAGTCAGAATGCCACAGGGGGATGATATAAAGGTGGATGTTACAGCAGGAGTTCCACAAGGATTTGTATTAGGCCCGACTCTGTGGAACTGCATTTACGATGGAGTCTTGAGACTAAAGCTACTTAATGGTGTCAAAACAGTATGCTTCGCGGACGATCTGACTTAAAAATGTAATTAGAGCAATGTGCGAGTCGGAGGCATGACGGGAGAGCTTAGCAAGGGGCTGTATCCAAATAATACAGACAAGGGAAAAACAAAGCAGGGGTCAGCGGTCCTAAGAACAGCAGGGTTGCGTAGCAAAGAAATACGATGTAGTACCCTATGCAACCAAATATAGGAAGGAAAGGGAGAAGGAGTTTTAGCCGGTAGGCGCCTTGTCAAGATGGCAGGTGAATCCGGCTCTTCCCGGTAGACCGGAGGTCTTATGAAGATTTCCTTCTACCAAACAAAATAAAAATATTGTCAATCGACCCAGGTAAAAGAAATTATAGGTTTGTATTTAAAATAAGAAAGTTGGTAACAACTTTTGGCACATTCTGCTAGCCGAAGGTCTGAAAATATTTTAGGTAGAACAAAAATGATCAATTATGCCCGTATGCCAAATTTCAAATTTCTGATTTATCTGCAAGTTAAAAAACATGTAATGCACGCTCTACGCAAATCACCCTCTATGCTGCTTTCAGTAATTTTTGTTTTAATAATTCAAATTACTCAAGCGTAACTTAAATTTGTCGCAGTGAGTTAACGTACTTAGAATGTTAGTATTTAGTTGTAACTTTGTATTCTTATCATGTTAAGTTACAATGTATTCTAGACGTATGAAAAGTATAATCAGAAAGGTGTGATTAACCCTTAATCTTATTCTAGTTTGCATTTCTACCTATTATTGTAAACCTCTGCTAGACGTTAGTCTGCTTTTGTATTTCAAAGTGTGAACTTACCGCCAGCAAAAAGCCCAGATTTTAACATTATCGAAAATGTTTGGGCTCGAATACTTGCTGTTATGAAGGGCCAAATTTTATACCAGTAAACCGTAATGCACTAATTGCAGCCATTGATACCGCATGGGAAACGATTAATATTAATTATATTGATACCTTGATAGCGTCAATGAGCAGACGCCTCCAAGAATGTATCAATAATAATGGAGGTCACACCCATTATTGATTTCTTATATTTATTTATATAGTAATACCTTTATTTAAAAAAAAGTTTTCATTTAATTTTAAACTATAACTTGGTATCTTAATTATAATTATGTAATAAATTCTTGTCAAAAACTAAATATATACGTTGACAATAAGAATTGCCTTAGTTTTTATTTTCACTTTTTATATTAACTACAGAAAAAATGAAACGTCATAAAATATACATTTTGTAAGGACTAAATATTATGAATAGAGAGTTTAATGATTTTTTTTAATAACTTACAATAATTAGTAGGTTAGATTTATTTAAAAATAAGTAATAATCAGTCAACCCAAATAACCATGTTTAGTTTTTGATTTAATTTAAAAGTTATTGCTTGTAGACGTTTTTAAATCAAAATTATTTCTAATTTTATTTTGTAAACATTTCCTAAACAAAATTTTGATTCGATAATTAATCGAGCTATGGTGTTTAATTAGCGATACCTTCAAATATATTCTTTAAAGAAAAAAATTAAGTAAGCAACGTAAATTACCTATTTTCTAAAACGTGCTTAGTGTAATGATTCATTCTACAGTCCTTCTATAAGATAACCCCTGCTGAGACTACCTGCTGTTAGAATTGTAAATGATACCCTTAAGCCCGCTTCACAATGTGCAAACTTTTGTTTACAGAAATTGTGGTGTCCAAGTTTTAAATTTCATGAGTGTACGTGTCATTGTATCTACGTACCTCAAGTGAGTGCCTAAAGTGGCGTGTGCGCGACCTTGCCATGTTGTCGCTCGCTATATTTATCAATCTAATCTAGTACATAACAGTATCCGTTAATAGCAACGAGTGAGTATGGATCAACTGGTTTGAGCCATAACTCAGAGATACATACCGTGTATCTATGGCAAGACGCAACATAGGATTTTTACCAAGTATAGAAAAAATTTAATATGATCTACTATTGCTATAAAATTCCGGATGTTATATACTCAATACGTTACGTCATTTTGTTGAAGTTAGAAAGAGAGCAAGTGTAGAATGTCTAATCTTCCTTCAAATGTAAATATTATTCTTCAAGTTTGTAAAAAGTAAATATTTAGTATTTTTGTGATTTTACGAAAATTCTAATCAATGTTCAGTTGCTTTCATATTTTAATATAGCTATTGAAGCAAACATAATAACATATTTTGCATAAACCTGTTCGTATTGAATTTGAAGTTAAATGAGTCGTTCGTTTTTTTGTATTATAGACCTGTGTGTAAACTATTAGACATAATACTGGCGTCTTGCAAGAATGTGCAGGTATTCTAAAGTTAAAAGTTTATTTTAAGTCAATATAGTTGATATTATAGATAAGACAGAATTTTGATTAGTATGGATCGAGTATTTTGTCTCTACCACAGTCTACCGATAAATAGAAGTTGTTGTTTTAAGGACTTTATTCGGAATCAGCAAAGTAAAGTATAACCCAGAATTGGAAGTGTTATACATTTTTAGCTTCTTGATTGTAAACAATTTGAAACTCATGGATTAATAAAGATTTTTTTCCATTACTAGCTGTGAAGTGGACAATTATTGCGTCTCCTAGCCAATTGAGAAGTTGAATTTCTCTACTAGTGGTTAATAATTTTTTCTATTGTTGACCTAGGTTAATAATGGACAAATTCAAATTTTTTGAGAATCTAAGAATAGTTGTTTAACAAAAACGAGTGAAACATAATTTTGTATATTCAGGAGATTATCTTTAACGTATTTGCTGCTTAAAATTACCTAACACGATAAAATTATTTGAATAAAAAATACCATTAGTTTAAAATTCGCGCCCTCATCCCATAACCACAAATACATAACTTGAATTTATTTATTAAATATGATGGTAGAATCAGTTTTTTCAGGTTTCCTAAAGGAGATTTAACCAGGCGAGTTAAGTTACATCAAGAATTTTAAGTAAATTACAAACATTTGGTTGTAGGTGTTTTGAATGGTTAACAGAATCTGGAAGGTCCGATCTGTTGCATAAAAATGTCGACTCTAAAACTTAACGAGTATGTGGCAAACACTTGCCATTCCTAAATGAATTACAAGTGTCAATTTCTGAAACCAAATATTCAAATGATGCAAGGTATATTGGCGAAGCAATAAATGCCCGTTAACATCTCTAGCTATACCAAAACTACTCAAGCTTGCAGCTCAAATACTCTTAGGTAAAGAAAATTACGGAGGAACATTCTTAAATTGCAACGTGAAAAGAAAGCACTTCAATTGAAGTTAACATCTCCCAACGATTACTTCCCGAAAGCAGAGCACAAATTGTGACAGCCCAAGTGGACTTAAAAATAAACCACTAAGAAGCAGGAGATATACAGAGGAATACAAACAATTTTCACTAAAATTATATTTTACGAGCCCAAAATGTTAATTTTAAAGTAGGTTTTAAATTTTTTGCCAGCTCAAACTGCTACGTGATCATGGTTAGAGTTATATATAAAAAATTTAAACAACCCTTGTGCTACATCTTTACAAATACGATATGTAAAAGTGACAAATTGAAGTTGACAGTATTAGACTGCATAGAAAAGCTACAACTACAATGCGGTGCCAATGTTAGGGCAGTAGTAAAATTTTCGAAACCTAATTAAAAGAATAGATGTATCACCGGAAAAACCATACCTTCTCGTAAACAATAAGAAAATCTATTATTTCTTCGATGTCCCCTATTTATTGAAGTCGGTGCAAAATAACTTGATTAAATACGATATAATCTTTAATAACAAAAAATCATCTTGGAAAGACATTAAAAATTTCTACATGTCAGACAAATCTAAACCGCTGCGATTGGCTCCTAAATCAACTAATTTACATATTACTCCGAATAATTTTCAGAAAATGAAGGTGAAATATGCCACACAAGTGTTTAGTGAATCAGTTGCAGTTGGTTTATCAATGTATGTAGCTTTTAATGTTTTTTGATTTATTTGCATTCCTGAGCTACTTAATTTTTACAAGAAAATTGTTTATTTTTTATTTTTGGCTTAAATTTGGCTAGTAGTGGAAAAATAGTATATACATCATGTTGTGAAGTCCATTATTGCCTACGCACCTTATTTCGTTCGGGGCTACCGCTTCACAAAATAAACTGGTGCTTATAATAATGACAGACTTCACAACTTTGGTGTATAATATACTATTAGAAATGTTCGATTAAGGTTTTAATGTTATGAATAATGAGAGCGTAAAGGTTTGTGCTTTAAATTATTTAATTTGCTATTTTCTTTTGACTTTCTATTTCAGGTTTTACTAGAATCCGGGAGTCAACAAACAAGATAAGAATATTATTTTAAAAACCATCCAAGAACAATTGTAAGAAATGTTACAATTTCAGATACGGTTTTTTGTGATTGTTGTTTTAAGTTTTAATTACATCGTATTAAAAATTCTTTTCTATAAATGTGTTAGTGGTCCTGAAAAGGACAGATTTGTTTGTGGATATACAGAAGTAAAAGTTAGCTAATAGGTATTACATGCAAAGTGCTTGGCTTATAGCAACTGTTCAAAATGCTGCCCATTTACTGCTAAACAGTGCCCCAAATAGAAGTTTCGTTGCACATTTGAAATCATATTTGCTGATATATTGAAGCAAACTTCCACAATTTTATCTTTTAAAGACCCAATTATATCGTGAGGTCTGTTGGTATAAACCTTTGAAGATATGTAAGGCCATAAAAATAAGTCGTTGGGGGACAAGCATTGTGATCTTTGTGGCCAAGTAACTTCCAATCCAGGTTCTAGGAAGTGCTTCATTTAAAAGTTGTTTTATTTGATTCGCATTATGTGCTAGGCACCCATCATGTTGATACAAACTACATTGACATTGAACGAACATTCATCGGTGAAGCAAATATTTTTAATATAATTTATATCATTATTGCGTATCTCCATTAATGTTTCACAAAATTCTTGCCTTTTGTCAGCATCGGTTTATGCTTTTAAAATTTTATAAACTCGACACCTACTTATACCACAGTCGATACTTAGTTGACGAATACTAATATTAAGGTTAAATTGCACCGAGTACATAGATTTCTTCATTGTTGTCCATCTTCTGGTTTTGTTGAACCTGCTTCGACGTTTGTGTACACTGCGGTTTCTCTGCCGATCCGGAAAAGTGCAGCAAACAAAGCAGAAGTGTTTATATAGCTTTCACCTCTGTATACCCCTAACCATTTAAACTTTCTCAGGGATTGTATACACACTCATTTTCAAAATATTAAATTAGAGAATATTACAATAAGGAATAATCAATAACAATTAATTGTAACGTATACGTCAATACGAAAATTTCATAGTCTTAGTGGATCAATTCAATTTTTTTCTATAGTGAAATTCCTATTTTGCGTCTTGCCAGAGACACACGGTATAATATGTGGTTGAAAATCATGAACCGTAAAACAATTAATCAAATTTAGATTTAAGTGAATCAAGGTTGTTGTACAGAAAGGTCAAGGATGGTGTTAAGGTGTCTTCAGGTCTGAAAGATAGTAGTGTTGATAATTTTAGGAATTTTGTGTATATACATAACTGTCAGGTTTCCTTCACCATTTTTCTTTTTATTTTCCAATTCCTTGTGGAGGTCTTTAATGACTTGAAATTGTATGGGTGTTTGACCGACAATAATTGTATAATTTTTAGTTATAGGATTTGCAAGCAATTTTTCTAATTGCATAATACTTGACGAACGTCATATTCGTGAGGCAGAACTACTTTAATCTTACTAGGATGTTTTGAATTGTGCCATGTCATATTTTTGTTGGCTGGAGAAAAATAGTATGTTTCATTCGGATTAAAAGTGCTATTTTAGGGTTGAAAATATTCTTCTTTATTTATTCGTTTGTTCGTCTAGTTATACTGTGTGTCTTGTATAATATATTAACTTTGAATTATTTTTAATATTTGTGACATCATCAATCCTGAATAATCATTTCAAATTTTGTAACCCACACGGTTTTTTAATTTACGTTTAGCCTCGATAAAGCCCTCACGGGTTTGGGCGAAATGTCGGCAATATATGTAGATTTAAGACCGTTATTTTCAATCCTACCTCCACCTAAAAGGTTAACAACTTTAAATTATAAATCACAATTGGAGAAAAAAATACTCTCAACTTTAAAAGTATATTATTTTGTATAGATGAAAGTGATACTTTCCATGGCGCTCGGCCGAACGAAGGAATATGTGGAAAATCTCTAGGATTAGGATAGAGCATGATAATAATAAATAATAATAATAATAATAATAATAATAATAATAATAATAATAATAATAATAATAATAATTAGCTAACCCGGGGCTTTGAGCTCTTCAGTGGGCCAGGGGACCACTGTCGTATCACATATACCTTGATACTGCTGTCATTAAGTTGGCGACATGGCAGAGCTCTTTCAAGATGGACGAGTCACAGAAGCTGGCAGATGCTTTAAAATGCAAAATTTTGGTTATTAGTACATTATGCAATGCCTCGGATGCATTAGAGGGTAGAGCTACCTCTGATGCGGGACGTCAGCCAAATAAAGGTGACCTTAGCATGGACACGGACGTGGGTGTAAGCCCCGGAAAAACTCACATACGAATCAGGAAAAAGCGGTGGTATCCCGGTTTGTGATCGTCAAAAAGGTCAAAGGCAACTTTAGTAGTGATAGTCCTTTTCTCATCCAGAGACAGCTGTACGGTTTGATTGGTGATGTTAAAAATGTTAAAATATTAATGAAGGATTATTAATCAAAACTGCGAGCTCAGCACAAGCCAGTAAACTCCTACGAATGGAGAGATTAGGTTATTCAAAGAATGAGGTTAACCCCATGTTGTCCTGAACCATAGTAAAGGTGTCATATATTGTCAGGATCTGTTGGTGAGTGATATGCTCCGAACTAAAAAGCAAGAAGTAACTGAAGTCAGGCGAATTAAGAAATGGGTAGATGACAAACTTAAAGAGACGCCAAACCATGTACTCACCTTTAATACCCCTAACGTTCCTTCAAAAATTAAAGTCGGCTACTTAACCGTCCCAGTCCGACTTTACATCCCAGCACCTATGCGTTGTTTCAGGTGCCAAAAGTTGACCACACGGCTCTACGGTGCGAAAACCCTCATATCTGCGCTTGTGGAAAGCAACTACACGAAGGTCAACCCTGCGAGAAACCTATAGAGTGTGTAAACTGCAAAGGGCAACATAAGGCAATCTTCAGAAACTGTCCAATATTCAAACAAGAAACGGCAATCCAAAAATTAGAGTTAAAGAAAAGCTTTCCTACCCCGAATCAAGATGGAAAATAGTTATTACAACATCACAACACGGTGTTTCTTATGCCAAAGCCGCTGAAAAGAAAGGTCAAGTTGATATCTCACTACTAGTGAAAGAATTAGTGCCTACCTTGGTATCGATTCTAAAAGAGGTATTTGTACCTAAGAGCACGCAACCAATTACCCAACTGCCTCAATTCCAACCGCCAGCTACGAGATCGCGACGGAACTCTGCTTCCAGTCAAGGTTTCACACTTTTGGACGTGGGATCTGAAAAAAAGGAAAAGAAGGGACAACGGAAGTGTAAATTATACAACGGAAGACAAATTATCAGATAACTCTGAAACTTCCGGTATCACTACCAAAAAGAAAATGGGGTGGCCTAAAGGAAAATCCCAAAAGGGGCCCTCCTAAACTGTGATTAACATCTGTGATAGTTATGTTTGTAGTCCAGATTATTTATTATTGTATTTATCAGTGTTCGTCCAGATTATCTATCTACACATATTTGTCATTTAATAGTCGTTCGTTCGTCGTAAGTGTACTACGTTAGCTCTTTTTATTCACTAATTTAATTCCAATCTTATAACGAATAACAAAAACAAACAAATTATTCAATGGAACTGCAACGGTCTCATACGACAATACTGTTCACTGAAGCTGATGATCAGGGATTATAATCCCTATGTTATGGGCTTGTAGGAGACACATTTTGCTCCTCAGCAACTGTACACCCTTAAAGATTATAAAATCTTGCAAAAAGATGTCTAAGCAGTCAGATCCAGCGGAGGGGTAGCGATCCTTTTCAGGAATGACGTACGGGCGTCGAAAGTCAATCTTATCACAAACCTGCAGGCAATAGCAATCCGTTTATTAGCGCCAGTAAACTTTATAATCTGTAACGTCTACTTACGTAACGTGGAGTAGAGACCGCAAAACCTTGAAGCCGTACTAAGATAATTACCACGACCGTTCCTCGTAGTCGGAGATTTCAATGCCCACACCAATTCTTGGGATCTGCCAGCATCAACGTTACCGGGCGACGCGTAGAACACATCCTCGACAACAACCAACTCGTTTTGCTCAACAATGGCTCTCCAAGGTTTATGAACACCAGGTCTAACAACTTTACCGCTATAGATCTGTCCTTCTGCACGCCGGACGTCGCCCACAAGATCGCGTGATCCACATAAAAACACCTGCATGACAGCGATCACTTCTCTATAGCCATGTCAATTGCAATGAAATACTCACCTTCCATCGCCCCAAAAGTGGCTGTTGTCACGCGCTGACTGGAACAGCTACAGAAACGCTCTGGTAATACCAAAACTATCGGGTTCTGTTGACAAGATAGTGGAGGTTCTTAGCTCAGCCATTCTCCGTGCTACTGAAAACAATATACCTATGGGAGCAGGTACGGTACGACGTACGCCGGTTCCATGGTGGAACCATGGAGTGCAGTTGGTTATAAGGAAAAGAAACACTTATTTAACGCATTCAAGAGGCACCCGACGTTAGAAAACCTGATCGCCTTTAATAGATCTAAAGCGCATGCTCGCCGAACAATGTTGGAGAACAAACGAGCCTCATGGCGTGAGTACGTGTCGTCGATTAATAGATCGACACCGATCGCGGATGTGGCGTAAAAATAAAGCGGAAGCGGGGACCAAGAAAAATATTAGTGCGATCAATTTAGAACTAAATGGACACGTTTTAAAGACTGCAGTTGACGTTGCGAAAGCTTTTGCCGATCAGTTCCAGGCAGTCAGCAGCTCTGAAAACTATCAGCGATCCTTTCTAAGCACAAAAACCGTAAGAGAAATACCCTTAGGACTTAACGGCCAACAACATAACTTAGCCATCAACGCTCTATTTAACATGTCCGAGTTGGAAGAGGCTTTAGTCAAAAGAAGACGCTATCATTACAATCCTCAAGGAAGTAAAAAACCCCATGAAACCCGCTAGCTACAGGCCCATAAGTCTAACGTGTTGTTTAGGCAAACTTCTGGAAAAAATGGTTAATAATCGGATCATGTGGCAGCTGAAAACTCACAATTCCCTGGTAGATTACCAAGCGGGTTTTAGGAAACGGCGATCGACGGTAGACCAACACGTACACCTGGAGAAGGAAATATTAGAAAGTTTCCGAAAGGAAAGAATTCAGTCGCTGTCTTATTTGACCTTGAAAAAGCTTATGACACGGCATGGCGCTACGGAATCATTCGCAAGCTTTATGATTGGGGACTGACAGGTAACGTGCTGAAATTTGTGGCTTCTTTCTTAGATGACAGAAGCTTTAGAGTCCAAATCGGAAATGCGTTATCATCACGGAGGATCTTGGAAAACGGAGTGCTGCAGGGTTCCACGCTTAGCGTGACTCTATTTGCAGTTACGGTGAACGATATAGCAGCGTCTGTAGATGCATCAGTAAGCAGATGTCTGTATGTAGACGATCTAGCCATATTTTTCGGATCCAGAAATGCGTACGATAGTCAGTAAACCACAATAGTCGATTAATTCCATTTTTCGAAACGCCGAAACAACTGGTTTGCGGATTTCCGCTCAGAAAACTCAATGCGTCCATTTCTGTCGTATGAAAAGACCGCACTACGGACCGCCGCTATATATAAAAGATATTCCAATATCATGTAAAGAAGCTCACCTGGAAACCGAACATTACTGATTTCGTACAAAGGTGCAAGCCCGTTCTGGACGCGTTAAGAGCGATTTTGGGAACCAGGTGCGGAGGAGAGACGGAGTCGCTGCTCAAAACCTACCGTTCGATGATCCTCGCCAAAATTAACTACGGTTCTGTAGTGTACTCGTCAGCACGTAAGACGACACTTGCATTGCTGGACCCGATTCAAAATTCGGCGTTACGGTGTTGTCTAGAAGCCTTCAGGACAAGCCCGGTCGTGAGCCTACAAAGTGAAGCCGGTGTTTTACCACTGCAAAGTAGATGTGCACAACTACTTACCACTTACGTAGTCAACATAAGGTCACAACCCAATCACCGGAATTTTAACGTCCTGTTCAGGCACAGGACTAAAAATCTCAAAAGGCCAACAATTTCAAGACCGGCCGGCGTACGGGCGCTGGAGCTGTGCCCTGAATTCGGACTAACGATTCCCCACCTACTACCACTTAAGTTATATGAATTTCCGCCGTGGAAGACAAAAACCAACATTTTGAGTGATCTCAGCTTGTTATCTAAAAAGAAACCACACCCGAAGAGTACCGTAAAACATTCAGAAATATTCTTAATACTTACTATTTGACAGGTGCTAAGATACGTCGATTTTTCCATGCCAAAGCATTATCTCATAGTGACCGACTCAATGACTACAATCAAGTCTATGCGTAAGATATGCCTCTATGACCCAATGTCGCAGATAATGACGGACACGTTAGCACACCTAAAAGCTGTGGTAAGACAGTGAGCCTAGTATGGGTACCGGGCCACAGCGGTATCGCCGAAAATGAAATGGCAGATAAAGCGGCGCACAACGCATCACACTTAAACACTACCGACGCTAGTATTCATACTCCGGATAGTGTAAAGAAGGATCTTAAAATGATGGTAATACAGAAATGGCAGGATGAATTCACTGAGACGAACAACCACCTAAGAAAAATAAAAAGAAACGTGAGTAAATGGAAATGTCCCGTGAAGGTAAGCAGATGTGATCGGGTTAAAGTTACAAGAATGAGAATACGCCACACCGCACTTACCCACGCTCATATACTTACCTCGTCAGACCCACCATCTTGTCAATTCTGCAACGAACACACCCAAACGGTAAACCATCTTCTGTGTGATTGGCCTGCAACAAGAAACATAAGAAACAGATATGGATTAAGAAATGATATTAGAGATGTACTTACCACCAAGGAAGGCATTGAAGACGCGCTAAAATATCTGAAAAGTTTACAGGTTTTGGACAAATTTTAAGTACTCAGTGAGAGAACGTATATAAAAAGAAAAGCGCTAATGACCGAAGAAGTCGATGGGCAAAATAAAAAAAAAGTCTTTATTTAGATGAAATTACAATTTCTAAAAGTTATGATCTGCGTTAATATTAGACGAAGTTTAGCCTAAGGCTATTCTTACACTTAACCTAATATAACGGTAGTAAAATATTTTTTCCACGACATACTTAGAAAACGGACGTTTCTTCTCTACAAATATTGAGGAAAATTGGTTTTTCTTCACTAACGAGCAAAATAATGTCGTGTTACAAAAATGCCTCTTTAAAAAAATTTAAAATGTGTCATTAGGACTACATGCGCCTAGTATTTAGTTAAACAATTTAATTTAGTATTCAATCACCTTTGTTTAATTTAATATCTTATATTTTCACTCTTAAAAATTACTACCCTACATTTATTGGTTAGAATTACGCGGCTGTGCTATGACAGATTGAGACCACACCGATACTACAGAATACTGTAGCGACACCCACCTATTAAATATTACTACTTTCATTAGGTTGTTTTTTTGGGGAATGTCGTGGAAAAATTGTTGTGTCTAACACATGAAGAAAGGCTTTTCCACTTTCACTCTAATGTCTTACTCGCTACGCTCGTGAGGCAACTCGAGTGGGAAAAGAATCGCTTTCCTCACTTGTTAGACAAGTAGCTATTAATTAAATAAAGACAATACAAGCACTATCAACTCGGAGAACCGTTTCTAAGAAAATCGACACTGAATCTTTAGTTGTTATCGAGATACGGCCTTTTTTCATTATACCACAAAATTTCGAATAACAAAAATAAAGTATAAATGAATTTTTAAGTTATTTGCAGGTCCCAAATTGTTTATTTAATCTTACTTATTTACAAAAAAAATTATAACTTTGACACCCTGTAACTTTTTTGCATGCACATTTGTACTGAGGTAAGTTAGGTTCAATCAAGTTATTTTTAGCCCCAGAATATGTGGTTTAATTTATGACCTATCTTTTGTTACACCCTGTATAGGTAAAATATTGTTACTATTTAGATAAGATACAATTTGCAAATGAATAATTTTTTCTAGAATTTTTGAAGAAATTAGTAACAGGCTAATAGGGCGAAGATCAGTTATTCCAACAGGAACCAGTACTTTAGGTACAGCATAAACAACAGCTTCCTTCCATTTTTCTGGAAAGTAACCAATTTCGAGACAACAATTTATTAAATGAGTAATATGATTTAAAATTACAAGTATACATTGAATGATCATTTTTAGCAAAATACCGTCAGCACCCGAAGCATTAGATTTAAGTGACATTGTATTAAATACAGTTCTTTAATGAACAAGACTAAATGAGAAAGAGATGTCATTACTAAATTTGCTGCTATTGTAAGAGTTAAGAGTATCCTGATCTACCACATCTTTATTATAACCTGATGTATGTAAAACAATCATTAATTTTAGAGGGATCACACATATGAGCTGGTAATTCAGTTTCACTTTTGTTCGATATATTAAATGATTTTAAAGTTTTCCAAAGTAGGCTAAGATTGATTTGTGATCTCAAAAGATCTAGGTAAGCTGATTTCTCTCTTCTCAAAGATGCAAGTGCAAAGTTTCTCGTCTTTTTAAAGTGAATCCAGGCTTCATCAAATTTATCCAACCTATAAGCTGCAAATGCACGTTTCTTTTCGTTAAGAATTATTTTTAAGTTGTCCGTAAGCCATGGGGCTGTCGGTTTGGTGCGTGAAAGTCAAAAAGGTTCAATATGTTCGTAGTTAAAAATCTAACTTCATCATTAATATTGTTCATGTAGTATATTTCATCCCAAGAAACAAATCTTTTAAATTTTTTTTTATTGATAGAACCGTGGGAATAGAAAGGTTGCAAAATACAAGTTTATGGTCAGAAATTGTTCAGAATCTACGGTTCCACAGTTTATGACGTACTCAGTTTTATCTATAAAGACTGGATCAAGTAGGATTGATGAGTCACTCTAGTGGCTTCATTTATCAACTGGGCCAGGCCGTAAGAATAAGTGCATTTTAGAATATTATTGTTTAAATTAAAGAAATTTATGTTATTATCACCCATAATCATCATAATATCATGAGAAATAAGAGCTATGATGTTGTCGAGTAATTCAACAGTTTGCTGTCAAAATTGGCTATGTGGATTGTAAATCACAACAAAAATAAATTTAATGAAGATATTTTAATACTAAAACAGAAATATTCTTTATCACTAGTTCCTTCAAAACAAAAATTTTCTGCTTTCTTTTGATATTTGTAACCTCGTAGAGTAAAACAATCAGATGGAATGCCTTCACTCAACCAGGTCTCAGTTAAAACTATAACAGCCAAATTGTGAGTATTATTCATGTCAATAAATAGATCAATATTAGTGAACATTGAATGAATATTTAGATGTGCACACCTTAAATTATATGAATTGGTATTAGACATTATAATCAATTTTCGATATGAGAGCGCCTAACTTTAGCTTGTACACTTCACAATTTATATTATTCACAGCATGACTAATAGAATAATTAGTTTTGTTTGATTTATTAAATTCGATACCATTAATACATTTATACAGTCTCTGATTTCATGATTTAATGAACACCGAGGACAATTAACATCATTTGTACAGTCTTTTTGATGTGGGAATATCTACAACATTTATAGCAACGAGAGATATGGCAATAATTAGCGACCTTACAACGTCTCGGTTACGAATTAATGGAGAAACTATGAAAATAAGATCGTCTGTATCGGAACGAGAACGATTCAGTCTTGATATCCGTAGCAGAACATTTAAGATTGGAACGATAGATGATTTCTTTGACAGTCACATCAGAAAATAAGAAGAAAATAAGCCGGGGTCGTAATTTAGCTGGTTCAGCATATTTATTACCGAATTTGAATTCCAATTGTGATTTTAGTTCACACACATTATGTTTACTATCACAATTGATAAGAAAACCATTCTTAACAATTTTAGTACTTGTTACGGCGATATTCAAATCCTGCGGTTTAAAGGTCGATTTCACATCTTTCATAATTGATGCTATATCCTGACTCTTTTCGTGGGCTTGATAAACAATGAAACAGTATCTGGCTTATTCTTGTTTATATTTTTTTCTATGGCCTCACTATATGAAATGGGTTTATCTGGGGCATTAGAATTTAAATTGCTAGCAGTACTTACAGTATTAGAGTTTTTACACATATCTAACTTTTCACGTTGAAGTACAATTATATATTCATGGTCAGTAATTAACCGCTTCAGGATACTAATTTTATTTTAAGAAGCACATTTTCTCTTAAAACCATATCAATGTTGTTTGCACTAACAGAATCTTTATCACAACACGATTTACAACGCCAATTTAATCTATCAGTTTTAAATACACCACTGATACTTTCAAAACACCTTCAATGAATATAACTTGTACAGCCACCACATTTAATGTCACTAGATCTAATATCTTCACAACAAAACAAACATTTTTTTCTTTTTAAAACATCATTGTCACCTTCATCGTCCATATTCGCTGCATTTACTTCCGCTCAGAGCGGCAGTTGCAATACTTAAGTTTCTTTAAAAAATAACATTAAGATAAAAAGGCATTCTTGTTTATTGTCTACAAAATGTAACGTTTCCGAAAAAAACAAAAACAAAGCTGGGTTATTGTGTAATTATGATTCAAGGATATTATTTTAAGTAAATTCCATCAAATAAAATAAATTATTCAAGAAAAACTTATTTCCAGCGGAGTTACGTATCTTCAATAAAAGTTGGAACCGTACATATTTCATGTAAATATCATGTTACTGTATAATATCCTATTTAGCCAATTTTTAACATCACTTTACAAAAATACCATTCAAACTAGCAAAAAAATATGTCGAGTAATTCACTTTTGTTAATGAAGTATAAAATCCTCAATTGTAGATATACAGTTAAATGTCCGGTAAGGATTTGACGGATGACCACTCTATAAATAAAACGAAAACCTTAATAACTTTTTGAAATTTTTTGCCGGACATTTACCTAACACCCTGTACATGATTTATTTTTAAACTATAGTTTTCTATAGTTCAGTTGATTATAAAACTGGACCTGGCAGTCAGTTAATTACTAATTTTGAGACTGTTGGATAAACACGAAATAAACATTCTACTGCTTTTGAGCTTACTCGCATTTTCAAGCACTAACGAAGCACTAACCGATCCCCTTATTTATAGTTTGAGATTTTAATAAAAACTTTTGCTTGGTGTGGTTTAATAACATCAAAATAAAGATTGTGACAGTATTTAGCATGTTCGCACTTTCGAGCACTAACAAACTACTAACCGATTTTATTAATTAATTTGAGATTTGAAAAAAAACTTTGCTAGGTGCGAAGTTAGCAAGAAAAAAGACGGTTTGATAAAATCGAAATAAACAATCTGCTACTCTTAAGTATGCTTGTAATTTTGAGCACTAACTGCAAACAACTTTTGAAGGTAAGTGCTTTTAATGATTTTGTAGTTTTACAGATCTGTATAATAGCTGCAATTTGTTTTTTCAATAACGTATTTGTCAGGAAAACACTGTCAACGACGATATTTGTTTAAGATTACGTTGATGTTTATGTGTTTGTATGTTGCTATATAACATTTTTTAACGGTGGCGGAAAAGTGAAAAGTGGCGGAGAAAAAATCGAATTTTGCAGTCGAAAAATATGAGATGTACTGACGTTTAAAGAAAAATTTCTCGGAAATTGTGTATCGTTTTATTAACATACATTGTGACACAAATTTAAAGCTAACATTTTTAGAGAATGACTCCCTTAATTTTTACAATTTTAAAATTTAGTTAAGTTCTTTATTATTACAACACACTTTAAGATACAGTATTTGTTGTGCTAATGTGCGGCTTTATTTATTATTATGCATTACATATTAAAAAATTGAAATAGTTACTTATACAACAAGTGCTAAAGTAGGTCTTTCTTATCATGTTGCATACTCGATTCTTTGTATAATCAAACGTTTCACACTTTTTTGAAATTGTTTTATTGATGTTGAAAATGAACTGGTTGGTTAACACATATTAATTTAAAATTGGCGACACTGATAACATTTTTGTTTCTCATTTTCTAAGACAAAATTTGGAAATCGTAACCAAAATTAAAAATCGTTTTGATTTGGTTTTATATTTTAATAAGTAGAGTAACAATTGTTATCAAAGTTGCGTTACTAAAATTGAAAAAAAGATTTTATGCGACTTTAAAGACAGAATAGAAAACCAGGTGCACATTATTTTTAATGTCACGAAAATGACGTAATTGTTTTATGCTAATAGGATTTTTAAAAGAATTTCAAAACAAACACAAATGCTGAAACTATTAAACCTACGACTAAAAAACATGATAACCACGTAAAACTGGTCAAACGTTAGAGCTGCTGGCGTACGTTCAGAAACAGTTTTTGATCCATCATCTTCTAATCTCTTTCCAAAATCAGTAGTTATACCGGATTCAAAAATTATGTACGTAATTTTTTAATAGTTGCTGTTAAGTAACTTGGTTTCCACGAACTAAAAGTGTAATCAAAACTTCCAGTAACCGAATTATCTTTAATGATATGCGATACTTCAAAAACGTAGTGTTTAAATAATCTTCGTTACCTACAAAAAAAGCTGCACATTGCCCTTTTTGTATACAATCAAAATATTCATCAACAAACACAATTTCATCAACGACTTCTATTAACTTGTATATTTTTGGTAGAGATGGTCATATTGTACATTTTCGTCAGAAAATATTGTTTCGCTTAGTTTACTATTTATAATAATAGGAAGTTGTGATTCAGAAAGTTCTTTTAAATTTTGTATGCCACGCTCATACTTAGGAACTGTTAATGATTGCAACATTTTTGAAGTAAACAATGCTTGTATGTGAATACAGTATATGATATAAATAATTACAAGAAATCGTACTGCACGAAGCGGCGGAATTTTATAAACTGATCCAAATAAAGTGGCTTGCCAAATATTTATCAAAATAAGTGTGAAATCGCTCTTACTACCTACGCATCCATTTTTGAATTTCAATATTAACCACCAAGTCAACGCTGTAATCAAAAAGCAAAGTAATATACAACACCACACAATTTCTTGAAAAATGGTTGTTATTACTTTAAACGCTGGCATTTGTTTAGGTTGTGGAACGGTCCAAATTGCCGTTTCGCTGTAAATCACAGGACTGATATCATAGAGAATGGGTTTAAAAACCTCACAAAACTAAGTTTTATTTCTATATTATCATATGCTTCTCCAGCAATATTTTTGATAGTGAAATTCAGACGAGAAGCTATCAAACTTATGTAAAACTGAGATTTAACATAACCTAATTGTCTTTTCTCTAAGATAGCATACTCACTATAAAATTGAAATTCACAATTTGTATATTTTCTTAAAACTGGAGGAAATGTTAACGTAAACTTTGATTTGCAGTTTTGTTCATTTATCAGTTTTGTAGCTTGTCCACAGTTGTTAGAAATTTCTTGTGGATTACCTGTATACAGCCGCAATGACGTATTGCTTTCATTAGAACTGTAAACCAATACAACCACATGCATTATTTTGTACTCCCAGAACTTCAAAAGATTTTTGAAATGTTTTCCTTTGTTGGATTTGCTGTTATTATAAGAAATTTTGTATTTATATCAGAAATGTATAATACATTATTTATAATGTTGGCGATAGTCAAACGTGTTAAATCATTCACATAAAAATTAATCCCATTTTGAAGTAGGCGGTAATGTTTAGTGGTATGTTGTCTCCATTACCAGTTATTCGTAATCGGGAATTTCTAATACAGTTTGGTAAAAAGTAAGTATGATCATTGAAAGTTATGAATGTCAAAGAAGCGTCTTCGTCAAATAAAGCTTCTGATACATCACAAACGCATTCATCTAACTCGTCATTATTTTTTCTTTAAACTTGATTTCACAAACACTCTTTAAAACTACAAACTGACACAATAATAAAAATTTGTAGATCATTTCCGCTGACGACGGCAAGGTGTATTATAACTCCGCTTTTTCGGTTGTACTAACAAAAACTGATCATAACTTTTGTATATAGATTATATTCAGTAAGGTACATATGTACGTATTTGTGTAAACCGAACAGTTATTTATCAATAAATCATTTCTAGAAGCTAAATTATTATTTACGATTGACAAATGACTTTTAAATTTGTTGATCTTGTACTTAAACAAAAAATTATATACACCAGTCAACTAAAAACGAATTAAAATTCCTAATCAATATAGGACAATTTATTACAATTTAGGTCAATTCTAAAATAGTTATAAATGCAGAATTCAACTAGCATAAAACAATAAAATTTGCAAATGTATTATGTTGCATCTTACTTTTCTACAACTAGTAAATTCAGATTATGATTTGTCTTTAACCCCAGAAAAGTTTTAAGTCCTTGGCTTAACCCATTTGGTCCCACGAACATTTTTTCTTAACATTCTGCTAATATTTGTTTTTTGGTTAAATATTGTGTATACTAAACTTACTGTTAAAGTTGTTAGTAGTGAATCAGTAAGAGTTCAACATCAAAATTTGTGATCAAGAACTCTTATAGCTTTTGACGATCCCCATTGTGGTCATTAGATGCTGATGTAGTTACAATTGCTGGATGGCGATTTTGGGACCCCGCCCCCTATGACTGTTGATTTTGATTGAGTAATTAGAGTGTAATTGTACCATTGTGTGCAATATATATGCGTGTAATTACAAGATGGCGATTTTGGGACTCCCGCCCCCATGACTGTTGATTTTGATTGGGTAATTAGAGTGTAATTGCTACATTGTGGTCAATACATATGCATGTGATTAAAAGATAGCAATTTTGGGACTCCGTCCCTATGATGGTTGATTTTGATTGGATCGCCTACACCGTCGAAACAAGATGACAGTCGAAAAAGATGGTCATCATAGTTTTCAAATTTGTCTTATAATATTAAACATTTTTCCATAGTTTGAATGTCAAAAAAAAACATCAAAACTTTGCCTATAAAACGTTACTCGAAGCGGATCTTACTGTTTTTTTTGAATAATTATTTACAATTTAAAATAGCGTTACTTATAAAAAACGTAATTAGTATTATGTGTATTGTTTACGTTTATTTATTTTATCTTACTCTCTCTCTGTTGCACTACATTCTCTCTCGTATCTAAATTAATATGGTGACATAAAGGTATAAGATATTTGTTTCAACTAGATATAACATAAAGATTGGTTAGTCAATAGCGGGAATGGGCAAATGCGCTAAAAAAAGAGAAATTTACGTTGAAAAAAGTGAAATTTATCTGTTGGAACACGATAGACCATCAGTTAAAAGCTATGCGGGTTCAAGAACACTGCTATTTGATATCCTTTTTATACAATATCTAAAGAATAACGTAAATAGATATGTGTTTTTCTGTATGATTCAACACCGTCTTTTTACAGTATGCAGTAAGCATCATAAAGATTCAAAATCTGCATACACCGGAAAGGTTATCTTATTTTTTTAATTTCTTCTAATTTTTAAAATATTTCTAAATAGTCCGTTTCCAAACCATAAATTTGCAGTTCAGTAGTAGCAATGCGGGCATTCAGCAGCAATATCAATTGCGCTATGTAATTACTCTCTGTACATGCAAGTACACAGCGTGTACTTAGTGTAATTGCATGTGCGCTTGCGGGGTGTAGACGATGTACATGTAGTACTTTTGTTTTTCAATTACTCTCGGTACTTGCTACTTTTTAATTACTCTCGGTACTTGCGAGGTGTAATTGCTGCAACCCTTTTCGCCGCCCCTTGATGAAGTAAGATGGCTGATAGTGGGACTCTGCCATTGAGGGTGGGCATTTTTTCGAGTACTTGTTCATAAGAGTGCGATGATTGGATAATTCGCCGCCCCCGGTAGGGGGTGGAGCGCAGTTAAGGCGGCGATTTTGATTAGAATTGCGGGGCGTGGCCATCTTTTCGAGTACTTGTTCATAAGAGTGCAATGATTGGATAATTCGCCGCCTCCCGGAGAGGGTGGAGCGTTGTTAAGGTGGTGATTTTGATTAGAATTATGATATATTTGATAATGATATGCAAGATGGCCGTCTATAATTACAAATCGGCGACGTCGCCCCTCGTCGCGGGTGGATTTAATTAAGTCGCACTCGAGATTACCGAACAAGTTGGAACAGGGAATTATGTCCTTTTCTAACCAAGCTATCTCTCTCTCGATGTGCAGGTGTTGGTTAATTATAAATGCATAGATTGCAACGGGTGGATTATTAAGTAGACCTAGAGGGAATACCAAACAAGTTAGAACCTAGACTGACTGTTTTTTTTTTTAATCAACGCTTCTTGGAAATATTAATAACAAATGGTTTAAACGCAATTAAGAACTTATTAATTTAAAATAGCAACCGCTTATTTTTTCCAAAGACCGAAAATCTTAAAACACCTTTTTTATCGGCTCACATATAACCACCTGTAAATTACGTAGTTGATTGAAATAAATCATAAAACGATAGCTTTAATTTATTTAAAAATTATTATTTATAAATAAATATATACGATTTCTATCCCTCTTGTTTCATCCGCCGGGGATGGTGGTGGTGGCGGTGGTGGTGGTGTTGTCGGGGCATCCACTGGAATTCGTGCCGCGAGACGGGCGCGAAGCCTTTCGCGCACTGTCGATGCGCGTCGCTGACTCGAACCATCTGGCTATTTATAAAATTATTAACAAAAACACGCAATGAAAATTCACTTGCTTAATAGCAATGAGTTTTATATATAAACGACATGACTTAAAGTAAAAATACATACAACAACACCCAAGCGACCTTGCTCGCGATGTTCGTACTCCTGGGGGTGTACGCGACGGAGATGGTCGTCCATCATCTCGTAAGGCACGGTGTGGGACCCATCAACCACGCACACAGACATCTTCGTCGTGGTTAGTTGTCGACGTCGTGGCATTTTTTTGGATCAAAACGTAAAAATTTTCACTTTTATATGCAAACCAAAAGAGACGCAATATAAGATGAGACAAACCCTCAACCCTAATTTTCACCGAAACCGCTTTTATTGGTTAATGTGAAAAAAGAATACACCCTGACGGCCAACAGAATTGTGTTCATGGGACAATGTGAAAAGAAACAAGCAAGAGGGGGCCCCTGTCTTAGAAAAACGAAAATCATAAGTAAAAATATTAATTGAAATCGATTTAACTAGACAATTAAATATATGATAATTTGTACTATTTCAGAAGTAAAACGCATGAGTTTAATTACCCATTAGAACTTTAGTTAATTTTAAACCTTCTCTAGCTTGTTTGATAAAACGTGGGTGGGCGAAAAAACATTTATAACACCGATATATTATTCACTGCGGAGGTGGTCCGCAATAATTGATCACGTAAATTATCATTATGCGGGTGACTTTGACTGTTGCAGATAAAAGCTGAAGAAAAACGAAAATCATAAGCAAAAATATTAATTGAAATCGATTTAACTAGACAATTAAATATATGATAATTTGTATTATTTCAGAAGTAAAACGCATGAGCTTAATTACCCATTAGAACTTTAGTTAATTTTAAGCCTTTTCTAGCTTGTTTGATTAAACGTGGGTGGGCGAAAAAATCATTTATAACAATGATATATTGTCCACTGTGGCGGTGGCCCACAATAGTTGATCACGTAAATTATCACTATATGGGTGGCTTTGACCGTTGCAGGTGGTGTTTGGGAAAAAAAAGTACGACAGCAAAATGTGTATTCTTTGATTACATCAGCCGTGTTAGTTGTACACAATAGTAAATTATTATACGGATCGTCTTTGGATATAGTAGATAAAAAAAACTCGTATATTAAAACTGTCTCTTAGCGATATCGTCAAAAATTTCTATAACACAGGACGCAGGTGCTTGAAAAATATAGCAACAAATGGGCATTCTCTGATTTAGTGTTTTGTGTGATGCAACAAAAAAAAACTATCGTGGGTGGGCCAAAAGATCGTGTAAAATATTCTAAAAGCAATAATTATTCTAATTAAATTTTTATTATTCATTAGAAGAAAATGTGGGTAATATTTAAATATATAGATAACAACTAGATTTTAATTTGATAAATTATAACTTATTCCAAACCAATACGGATATTTTATGTGTAAAACTTAAAATTATTATCTTCAAAGCACATTTACGTTGTGTTAACAAACCAAAAATGTTTTCTTAATTATAATTCAAGTAAATCAACTTTTTATGAGCATGTTTCGGTTAATGTGGGTCGTGCAATTTTGGTGTATGAAGTGTTATCAAGTCAATAAAATGACATGTAAAACAACGCAAAGAATAATTTTGGCGAATCATGTTTAAATAATAATGACTGGCAGCGTTGGCTAAAAAACAGTCAACTTCTCGTTAATAAAATTCTGATTTGTCTGTGGTTAAACACACATAGCTATTTATTAATCACAATTTATAATGAAAGAATTCGAACAGAAATGAAAAATCTCGGCTGTCATAATTCGATATTAAAGCTGTTTAATTCTGTAAAGCCAAGAGAGTTTTTTAGTGGTGGGAATTAGGCTATATCAACACGAAAGGGTTGACGCATAATCTCAGTCTGTATTAAATTATTCACAATGTCGTCAGAATCATCAAGCTCGATTACACCGCCGACGTGTCTGTTGTCGATGGTTGATAATATTAATAAAGTAGCCAAATGTGAGCTTCATACAAAGGGTTTAATTAAAGAGCTAGAGTTGAATAAAGAATATGTAATCGACGACATTCGTGCTTTCGACGGTAAATATGGGCGCGCCGTAATAGTCTATATCAAATCGCATTTCTACTATCTACCTAAAAGGCTTGTATTGCATTTTAGCAACGACGTTATTAATATTTTTAGCAAAAAAGCCAATAGTTATTAAGAGGGTGGGTACAAAAAAGCTGCATACAGGCGTAACCATCGACCAACTTCAGTTCGAGTTCGCTCAGTAACGCTTCAACCATCCCGCGCGCGAGCATAAAAATATAGTGCAATTTAGTTACATAATAAATGTGGATATATTAATTTTGATAGTGAAAATTTAATATTAAATGTCGTTAAATAATTTAACAACAAGAGCCATAGATAAAATAAAATATTCTTACAATTTATTGGCTAAAAAAAAGTGTGAAAGAAAAATCGATCCGTTTTAAAACTAATATCTAAATATGTTCGCTTGGCATCAAAAGTGCAAAGAATAGTGTTCTGGTAAATACAGCATCAAGATATGTTATTCAGACGTTTATTTCGAATTTACTGATATATAAAACTTTATTATGTGAGTTAAAAAGAAGAAAAAGCCGGCAAAGAAGAATCGGACTAGCAGAATCTGCTGGATCGATACAGAGTCAGCCTTTTCGTGTAGAATTAGAACAAGCATCGTTTTGAATTTAACCCATAAATACGTCGAACCGTTTTTTCGATTGTTGTGAAGCACTATGGCTGAGAATACGATTAATACGAAAAAGAAACAAAATATAAAAATAAACTTTGCGTTATCTGGTGACCCAGTTAGCATGGTAACGTCATAACCACGTTGAAGTTTGGTGAATGAAGACGTCGCAAAACTAAAAATGTGACGTCACAAAGACGGTCAATTGTCACATCGAAATAACGTCATTTTAATACGTATACTTGGACGTTTAAGGTGACGTCATTTCAACTAGTAATATTAACGAAACGTATGCTTTAAAATAGGCTCTCTTTTGTATTTAAATTAAGAATAAAAGTCATATATATTTAAAACAATAGTTTTACTCATATAAACATGTTATTAAAGTAATATAAAATTCTATACACCTATGAAATATAAAATACAAAAATACATATGAAAACGTAAATAATAACTATTAGTATACGAACATTGTAATAAAAGATAATTTAAGTGTAGAAGCCTATAAGAATTATATAGATATGAAACGTATAGCAACTATATGTAATTATTTGAATAAAAAAACAATATTTTGAAATCCAAAATAATAAAATGTAATAAATAAAATAATTCTAAAATTAAGGTTAAAAATAAATCATATGGTGTGAACCAGAGGAAATAAGACATATGTATTCTCTTTGTCTGTAGGATATACAATACATTTAGCAAGTATATCTGTAATATACCACATTTGCAGTCTCGAGATAAATTTTCTACTACATAAATATATAGTAGTTTTGAATCACAAGGATACATGTAAAGAGATTTAGATGATAGAAATTGTTTTCCAATTATAGCAGTTCTATTGTCACTAGTTCTTAGAATATTATGTATTTGAACTACCACTCCATTAATAGTAGTGCAATATGAATCGGCAGTAGAATGTGAACAAATCATAAATGTAAAATCGTTAAATTGTAACTTCTTTAATTGTTTGAAATTATTGCAGCCTAAAAGAGCAATGGTCCATTTGTGTGTTGCTGTGCAGATAGTTCGTTACTTTCCTGTTGTAGCGATTTGTCAGAAACAAATGAAAAATTTATTTCGTACAATCGACGAAAAATTTGTTGTAAAGGTTTAGTTGGTGAGTGTACTAACCTTTTAAGTGTCCCAGAAAATTCTCAAATTTAAATGCTGAAAAATTGTCCAGTGGGCCAAACAATTTAACATCCTCAAACAAATGACATAGAAGGTGCACATTGTATACATAATATTCCAAACCGTACAATGCTTCACAATGTAATACAAAGTGATTTAATAAATTTTCGGCGAAGTTACCATATTTTGAAATATGTTTTTCGGAAAGTAATATTGTAATACCGCAATGAAAGAGAAGGTAGTGTTCATAAATAGCAATGTCAACTTTGTTTTTTAAAACTAAAGGACCTAAATATAGTAAAAATGTTCTGAGTTCCGTGGCTTTCCAACGAGGCAACTCGGAAAGCAGTCTTGGCTTACGGTTAAATTCCACTGGAATACATTTTTTAAAGAAAGTAACTGCTCAGATATATCTTTTACTATTCTACCACTTAGTCTGACTTTTAAAGGACCTTCTAACCATGTGTGTAATAACTTTTTGTACACCAAGGCAAACATTATGCATATAATCTATGGGACAACGTGTGACTAACCCAATTGGAAGACGAAGCAATGGGGAATTCCTAAGTGATGGTCTTCATCTAATTGGAGTCGAAATGACAAATCGGTTCTTCTTTTAGCTGTTGTACCTTTCAAAATAACTCTTCCGCGATATTCGCCGTGCTCCGTACATTTGTCACAGCAAGCGTAACCGTTATGCGATTTAACGCATTTAATGTACGCCCTTGCTGGGCTGTCACAAACAAAACTATGGACTTCCAATTGAATTACATTATTATTAAATTCAAATCCGTTACTTATTCCTTCACATAATTCGTTTATAAATTCGTCTAAAATATTGATAAAGGATTGGGTTTTGAAGTACCACAAAAATGCCTATTACGAATGGTTGACTATTAAAATTTTTGATTTGACCTAAAATTGGCCATAACTGAATAAGTGAATTTTTGAAAAGAGGAAGGCCGTCAATGTTAAAACAAATCTGTAGTTTATTTAATTTTGCTGTAGAATGATGTTGCAATAAACAATTTTTTAAACCCTTTATTAATCCAAAGTGGCAGTATTCACCATTCGTTAATGATTTTGTGATTACATGGATCGGCGTTCTTAATAAAGTTCTACTGTCCAAAGGTAACTCTGGATGAAGGTGATAAAATATGTAACAAATCAGAAACTGCTATCCGTGGTATATTATGTTTTATAGTTGCCCAATGCCTTAATTTTAAAGAGATGTCTCTTTCATAGACATTTTGATGATCACCATCAAAATGTAGTTGTTCAGCACCAGTAAGTTCATCATTAATGTTAGTATTATCATTACATATTAGTTGAGTGGCATTATCGATGAAGTGGTTACACAATGTTACAGAATAATCTACACTATCATAACTTGGAAAATGTTCATTAGAATTAATAACATTCACTTTTGTTTCTGTTGTTTTAACTGTAGGTATATCATTATTCAAGACATTACAATAGGAGTGATCAAAAGTAGAGTTAAGACTGTCTTTACTTTCTTTAATACGTCTATACAGCTGTCTTACACCAACTACCTCTTTCCTCTTTCGCGTAACTTTAGACATTTTAAAAAAAAATACACATACCGAACTAGTAGTTCCCTAAATAACATTTGTCACTTGTCGCTTTGGTTGATATTTAACTCGCTGTGGAGCATATTTTAACCAGTCTTTAATAACTTTTTCGATTGCTGTGGTTGACTCAGATGATGTTTTCTAGCAGCTTCTAAAATGGAAGAGTACTAGTAAAAATTAACCATAAAATAAAAACTTACCAACAACTAAAACTTACCAACAACTAAAGCTTTCAATTTTAAGTCATTGAATGCTTTCTTTCCTAATCGAGACCCAAAAAACTAAATTCTTTAGCAATATTGTTTGATAGTAAGTATCTAAGAATATTGTTCGTAATATTATTAACTGCCTTCCACCAAGAGTTGATAAAACAAGCACTAGAATATTGTATAATAGATAGAGTATTGTATAATAGATAAATTACTCACAAGTTTCTCAAAATTATTGTTGTTTGTAAGATAGTTTTCCAATATATTAATGTCTTCTTCGAAAGAATTTATGGGAAATTGTACAGGAATATTATCTGGCAAAGTACTATCCAATGTCGATTTTTGTTTACATTGTTGATTCAATAGTGCCAAAATTTGTTTATTTTGTTCTTGTAATTTCAAAAGCAGAGAAATTGTTAAATTCTCTAAAATTGATTACATACAAGTTTAGAAAAATCTTGCATAAAACAGAAAATATAATTTGCAACAAATTAAAAATTAGGTGAGAAAATAAATGCTTACCTGTGTTACTGGGGCCTGGTAAGCTATGTGGAGTAGTATTAGAAGTTATTTGCATAGAAGCACGTAAAGTGTCATTTTGAGACAGCATGCTGCTAGTAGGTGTTCCTTGTAAATTTTCACGGGAGTAAGTGATAATAGATGGACTATTTGGTATTAAAACATTGGTTGAAGAATCAAATGTTTCTCCTGATAAATTATACAAATTATTAAAAGCCATACATAATTCACTATATGGCTACATACCTCTTTGTTCAAAATTATTATTAATTCTTGGGGCCTTTTCATGCATGAAGTTTCTTCACGAGTTTCTTCATCTGATGATGTATCTACTACAAAACGCCTTTCATTTTTTTTTTTAATGAGATTGTAAAAATGAGGTTGGTTTCGGTATACAATTTTTTTCTTCGGAGGCTCTTCACAATCAGAAAGAACATCAGACGATGCAATATCTGAACTGTATTGTAACTGATTTAATTTTGCTTCAGATTTATTATAATCATCTATAAAACAAATTATATCTTCAAATTAAATGTTATTAGTATAAAATTGTTTGTTATTTACCACATTCAAAGAAACACTTCTTAACTACGCACACTTGCCAATAATCCTCTACTGGAACTTCGTGTGCTTTTAGGGCTTTGTTATATAGATTTTGGGTTTTATACGGTGGCCAAAGGTATGCCTTTCCGAGGTGTCAGCCAACTTTTTAGATATAAGTGCGATACCTGCCCCGTCACTGTCATCAAATTGTACTCCTACGAATGTCCCCATTATAATCAGCAACTGTACAAATAAATAAATATTTAATAATTATTTGTCACATTTGACAATCAAAGCTTCATATAAATAAAACTGTACACATATATAGATTTGAATAACATGTACAATTGAATTAATCATTAAAACTGCAATTAATTTTAGCATCATAGATTAATGAGGTTAGGTGTTTTCTACAATACTTACCCATAATAAATGTAATAACCAGCAATAACAAAACATTCAAAACGTGTATGTGTTACATACAGCACATCACGAAATCTAAACAGTAAAAACAGGCCGTATAGGCGTTATACACGCTAAAGTACCTATCGTTTGCCGCGCATTTAGTACTTATTGATGTCATACGTCAGTGTTGCATGTTGGTAAATTTGTTATTACCAACTAGTGACAATAAATAACCTAGAAAAAAAAAAGAATTTGGTGCATGTGATACGTGCATTTCAGAGTTGTAATTTAACATATGTAACGTTGTTATGGCTTAAAAAATAAAAAAGAACAGGCTAAATAGAATTTTTAGTTTGGTTATTATAAACGTTAAAAATAAGTAAAATCGACGTCTTTTGTTATCTGTTTATAATTGGTTGAACAATCACGTAAGATTCGACGTCGATCATTCGTTGTTCGATTTATATGGTCACAAAAACCTAGTTTCTACGTGGTTTTGACGTTATCATGTTATCTGGTGAGTTTCTTAAGAATTCAATAGACGGTGGTGAAACGCGTGACGTCAAACACTTTTCAACTAAAAATTATTTGTTGATGATGAACGAAGACAACGAAACGCTGAATAAAACGGTTTTGGTGTGTGGTTTGTTGAAAATGTCGTGCAATCTCTGATGAAAAAAATGGAAAATTTTGACGAAAAAGACTCGGGTGGGCACTTTGTCGCATCGTATCCTTGGGTATCAATATCAACAAATGTGGCGACATTCTACACGCATCCTCTTATTTGCCCCTGCCTCGTGAAATAGCACTCAAACATGCTGTAATTAACATTCAAAACAAGGACAATGGGTGCTTCTTTTGGTGTATTATAGCGGCGCTGTGGCCGCCTCACAACAAATAAACATCAATCGTGTTACATCGTATCCGCATTATAGTGAAAAATTAAACCTGGACGGCATCAACCAGCCCATGACATTGGTTCAAATCCCGAAATTTGAGCGTCAAAATAGTAATATTTCAATCAATGTGTACATGCTCCAAAAAGAAGAAGAATGGAAAGTTTATCACGGTGCCCACGTATCTTACATCAAACGTGAAGTCTAACCATGTCAACCTGCTGATGGTACAGGATCGCTACGAGGTAGAAGTCGATGGCAGCGATGAGGACGGCAACGACGGCGATCAAGATTCCGAAGCCGGCGACTTAGATAACGTTGTATGCAGACGCTCCACCGATGGTGATTTCAGTACAACTCGAGATGAAATCGATTCCAGCAATAGTAGTAAGTCCTGTATTAAATTTCATTTCTGTCTAATCAAGCATTTATCGCGACTTGTTAGATCGCAAGTCACAAAGCACCATCACGCGATTTATTTATGTGAGCGCTGCTTAAATTATTTCTCTAGCTCTGAACGTTTGGAAAACATAAATTAGAATGTATAAATTTAAACAAATGTAAAGTTATCATGCCAAAAAAGGATCAACAGTCGTATTTAAAATTATATGAATCAAATGTTATTACCTTTTATTATATATGCGGATTTTGAATGCCTTTTAATAAAACGAAATGATGACGATAGCGCTTCTTTAATTGACAAGTTTCAATATCATCAGCCCTTTAGCGTAGGTTATTATTTGCACTGTGCTTTCGATAGCAGCGTGTCTTACTACAAGCAATACACGGGGTTAGATTGCGACGAGTGGTTTATAGACGAATTAATTCAAATATCGAACACATTTTCTAAAAAATATTTCGACAAAGTTGTCCCCATGTTGCCTCTAACAGACGCGGAAAAATTAGAATTTGAACGTGCAACAAACTGCGGAATATGCGGAAAAACGTTTCGGTTAAATGATATCAAAGTTCGAGACCACGACCACATACTTGGATTCTATAGAACGGCCGCGCATCAAGATTGTAATCTAAATTACAAGTTAAAAAAAGTGATATCTGTAGTTTTTCACTCTTTAACGAATTACGACGGTCATATATTTATCAGGAAGCTAATTAAAAAATGCAAGAATATTTACGTTGTGCCCTTAACTAAAGAGAAATATATGGGATTTGAAGCAAGCTTCGAAAACAACATGAAATTTAGATTTATCGATTCATTTAGGTTTTGAATAGTTCTTTAGAAAAATTGGCTTCGTATTTAGATATAAATCAGCTCTGTATTTCAAAAACCCAATTTTCAGATTTGAGTGAAAATGAATTTAATTTGGTCTCGAGAAAGGCGTTATGTGTTACAGTTATTTAGATTGTTATGAAAAATTGACGGACATTGTTGTGCTGCCGAGTAAAGATGATTTTTTTGATAAGTTAACAAACACAAACATTTCCGATTCTGATTATAAACACGCGGAAACAGTATGGAAGACATTCAATTTAAAAAATTTAGGTGAATATGTAGATTTATATTTAAAATGCGATGTTCTTTTGCTGGCGGATGTGTTTCAAAATTTTAGGCATCGATGCATTTCAACATACGCGATTGATCCAGCATATTATATTAGTCTTCCTGCATATGCTTGGGAAGCCATGATGAGATATACTAAAATCGAATTAGAATTACTGTCAGATATAGATATTTTAATGTTTATAGAGAGGGGTATAAGAGGAGGACTTTCACAATGTTCCGTGCGGTATAGTAAAGCCAATAATAAATATTTAAATAATTATAACTCAGCAATGTCTGACGCGTACTTGATGTATTACGATTTCAATAACCTTTATTCTACTGGAATGAGCAGTTGCTTGCCTACGGGCAATTTTAATTGGTTAAATAACAACGAAATCATTAATTTTGACTTGTTTAATATTCATCCCGACTCGCACGTAGGTTATATTTTGGAAGTTGATCTGGATTATCCTGAAAAATACACGATTCACATAATCATTTGCCCTTTTGTCCCGAACATAAATCTCCACCAAATTGCAAACAAAAAAAAATTGTTAGCTACATTGCATAACAAAACTCGCTATATAATTCATTACAGAAATTTAAGCATTTAAGCAGTCCGCTTTGCTCAAGCCGTATATAGATTTAAATACGCGATTAAGAATGAATTCTCAAAACGACTTTGAAAAGAATCTGTACAAACTTTTAAATAATGCGGTTTTGGAAAAAGCATGGAAAACGTTAGAAAACACAAAAACGTAAAAAATAGTCCAACGATGGGGTGGTCGCTTCGGAGCGCGTCACTACATAAATCAACCAAATTTTCATAGTAGAACAATCTTTGATAATAACACTGTAGCAATTGAGATGAGCAAAACAGAAGTGTTTATTAATAAACCAATTTATGTAGGTATGGTTATATTAGATATTTCTAAAATTCCCCTATATAGCTTCCATTATGAATATATGATGAGAAAATTTGGTTGTTGTATACAGACACCGATAGTCTGATTTATAATCTTACTGATAATATATATGACGTTATGAAAGTAGATTCGCATCTTTTGACACGAGCGAATATGTAGAAAATAACGTTTTCGGTATCACTAGACGTAATAAAAAGTTGTTGGTTTGATGAAAGATGAAAATGCTGGTAGGATAATGACGGAATTTATTGGCTTGAAATCCAAATTATATAGTTTCAAAATACAACATTCAAATATCGACGAACACAGTGCAAGCAATAACGTAAAAAAAGCTAAAGGTGTTTTAGAGAGGGTTGTTCAAAATAACATTTCATTTGATGATTACTTAAAGTGTTTGACGGAAAATGCGACATTTGTGCGAGAACAGAACATGATACGAACATACAAGCATGATATCTTTAGCATTCGTCAAAATAAAATCGCTTTGTCTGGTGCTGATAATAAACGTTTTGTTCAATCAGACGGGATTAATACGCTAGCATGGGGACATTGGTCGATATCGAAATAGCTGCATGATAATATCTGATCCGTAATTAAATTATTGTCATTGTCATATTCCTATTTATTATGTAACTAAAATCACGATCTATCTTAAGTTGCTCTTGCTTGTTTAATTATAGACAAAATTTTGCTGTTAGAAATAAGTTACATTGTAACCAATATTTTTAAGTTTTATATGTTTAAAAATAAGTAGAATGCGTTTTATGAATTTTGACTAGTTTGAATTCAAACAATTTTATCTCGATGCGAACTAGCGCGTTTTAAAAATTTGTAGGTCTTCATAAAACGCCTTCAAATTACCAATAGCGTGTTTTTGTTTTATTAGCTTGTGTGCCTAAAAATATGTGTGTAAGTAATAAGTTTTATGTGTATCAATTAGTGTGAATTTGAACAATTTTTAATTCTATGTACACATGTGTTTCAAAATGTATTTTAGATATAATTTATTTATGTAATTGTGTTTACACTCGCGCGCGATTTTTTTAAATAAATAGATGCAAATATTTTTTTTGTTTTTTATTTACAGATCTTTCTATTACATTCATATAAGTAAGTATTTAGCTCTTATAAAACATCCTCGGTATTGATCCAGCTGTTTTCTTTGTGTCCAAGCCAGCTAACATAAAGTCGGTTCCCGCGCCGTTTTAATACTTTTTCGATTAGATAAACATCAGGGTGTCTAGTTTTCATAATTTCTTCTTGGTAAAAACCTCCGCGAATCGGGTCACCGTACATATCCTCCAGCAAATAGGTAACAGGATTTGTAACTTGAACTTTGGTAATTTTAAATAACTCGGTAGTCCAATTATGATTGTACCCTTTTGAAAATACACCTTTATGTTTAGAGATTCGAACAATATCTCCTATTTTGTAACGTGATTTGCCAAAAAACGATTTTATGCGCCCAAATACGTGAGTTAAGTCTGTTTTTGATGTTACGTTGCGTGGCTTCATACCAATTGTTCTATGTCTCGTATCATTATAGTCTCTGGCAACACCGTCAATTAAATTATACCATCGATAATTGCCTTGCAGACTAAATAATTTATAGAGTCGGTTTTTTATGGTTCGTATTACGCGTTCGGCTATAGACGCTTTTTTTGTAGAATACGTTGAATAATGATTAATTTTTTTCTTATCCATGAGTTTCGAAAACGTTCTATTGTAAAACTCTTTTCCCGCATCGGTTTGTATATTTTTTGGTGCGCGCCTCGAATTACGGAAAATGTCAGACATCGCCTTAGTAATTTCTTCACCACGTTTGGATTTTACCGCGCGCAGCCATAAATATTTCGAAAAACGGTCGATAACAACCAAGATGTATCGAAACCCTTTATTAGCGCGCGAAAACGGTTGGAACTCGGCCAAATCTAATTCCCACGTATCGTCGTAGGCCTTAATAATGACTTTTCGACGTCTGAAATTTCTTCTAGCGGGCTTATGTAATTCATTCACAACTTGTTCCTTTGACATGTTATCGGTGTGTTGCGCTTGCGTTCCCGCTTAAATTTTGCAACAGACTATTCATTTTGTTCAAATCTGTTCTTAAATTACGTATAGAATCATCTCTAGATTTAACGTCGGAATCTAGACGGGCATTTAATGTTTTGATATCAGATTTTAATTTGTTCAGATATCGACCGTTTACATACGGATTGTCTTGAATTGATTGCTTAAACATATCTAGCGTAGTGTCGTTCACCATTGTTTTTACATTATCAGGGATCACTTTTTGAATAATTTCGTTGATATCTTTAGCGTTCGTTTGCTGGATTTCATTAATTTTATTAATCGCTAATTTTAATTCGGCGTATATAGTATTCGCATAAGCGTCAGTTGATTTTTGAAAAGCGTCAATTGATCTTTGAAGTTCGCGACTTGTAGCGTCCACGTATGCCTTATTTGCCCATCAGTTTCGATTTGCGGATATCCGAAGTTTTTCAGTTGCATTTCGTTAAAAAATATTTATCTTCCAAATAAGTTTTTAAATTGATTGCGTTATGTAAATCGAGAGGGTCTGCGATGTTAATTAGTCTTCTATTTTCCATGTCGTAGTTGTTGTCTGCCGTTATTTTAAAACCAACACCGGGAGGACCTCGTAGTGATGATGCGCTCGACGGCGCCATCGACGTCAATAACGGGCGTCCAAATTTATCAACAGACATGTTAAAGCGACGCTTTATGTTTAGCTTGTATCTCCACAGATGTCTTTATAAACGTCTCTAGGGTAGGTGTTGATTGCAACAACTTTTTTTGTTTAAGGTGTTCCATTAAATACACCAGAATTTGTCCTATCACCGACGCTGACACATCAAGTTCTACAATACGATTGTTGAGCTTCTCCATTGCCCGCAAGATGGGCGAGGCTGTTGTCGATGTCGCGAGCTCCTCTATGCGTTCATGTGTGTAGCAAGCGATTTGATAGATTAGCTTTTCTCAGAAGTGGATTTTCATTAAACAACTCTTTGAATGCAGCATCCATTTTCGCTTTGACATACCCCGGTAGCGCAGTTAAAAGAGTAGCGATTTCTCCGTTCACTGTTTTTGTATAGCGTTAATTTTTGCTATTAGAGGCTCGATTAATGTGTTTGCGCAATTGCTAGCATTGCTATGTAAGCGGCCAAATTTGTCTATAGACGACATTATTGTTTCGGGTATCACTCGAGTATTAATTATAAAACACAACACGATCGCTGTTATATAGTATAAGGCATGTTTTCGATGTAGCCGTCTTCGTATAATTCTTCTAAAATTGATATTATTTCGTTTCTGACACCGCTGTTTCCGGCAGTCTTCTCCCCACAAAACTTGTAATTTGTCCAGTAACTCGTGGACATTGTTCCAGTATCTATACTCTACGGGTTTATTTCTGAATTTCTTAAACAAACCTCGCCCCGCTGCACCGCTTGACGATGAATGATACGACAAAGATTCGTCACTATCATCATCGCTGCTGTTTTTATCATTTCGCACACGGCGAGTCTGTTTTTTTTGTGTTTGTTGATTATGTAATAATGGCCTGATTGTATCAGTATATTTTATGCTTCTGTTTGCTCTAATCGGAGCGTCGGAGTTATACGCTCTTCTATAAACATTTGTATCATAAAGAATGCTTACATACTTAAGTTCATCTGATTTGTGAATCAGCTTTCTATCTGGTTTTTTCATAAATATCAGTTCGTACAAGCCAGGCGTGCCCTTATACAAACGTCCATTAATAATAAAATCCTTATCGCGGATATTGACAACAGAATCTCCAATAACCCATTTATTGTTATCAGCGTCGTAATGAACTAAATACATAAAGTCAACTTTATCACCTCGCGTATCGCTAATTAGCATTTCCATATATTTTTGTGGTAATGGATGGTACTGACGTTCTAGTAAATTCGAATACGATCTCTCTAATTCATAACGTGGCGTAGGTAACTCGACATTCGAAGAAGAATCCGACACACCCGCAGCTGTTTCGATTTCTTTGTTGTCTGCATCGTCTTCGCCATTCAAGTTTTTGTTCTTTCCGTCAGCATTTTTCGAATTAATTGACGACTCTATATTAGTTAGCGGTGTTATTATCGGTTTATATGTATCCGCAAATGCTTTTCCGGCATCCAAACGTTGACGTTTAAGGGCATTGTATTTTTTCCTAATCGATTCTCGAACTTGCTGTATCTTATTTTTTAAATTTATTTCTTTGGAATCCATTGTTCTAACTCACACCTTGTGACGCGTGTTTGTTAACCATGAGGACTAATCAAATCCAACAACACATAATACCAATATATATATATATATATATACAAGGTGTTAATACTAAGTGGTTACACCCAAAAATGGCAGTTAGATCTCATTAAAATAAACACCTTTTTTAATTCCAATTTTTCATTTTGTACCCCGGTTCGTAGTTATAAGCTCTTCTTTTGTTTTTCGAAAAATCGTCATAACTCCTTTATTTTAAGGACTATTAATAAAAATAAAAAGTTTCTGACTTAGCTTTCTGATTCTCTAGAACATTTGATTTACAACTATTTTCTATTTTTTCAAAATAACAAAATGGCGACCGATCAAAATTTCAAACCAAAATATTTTGATAACCACTCGATAGATTTTTTAAAGTAAAACATTTATATCATTAAATTATCTACTAGAACACTTGTCTAAAAAAATTTATTAATTAATTACAAAAAAAAATTTATTCAGTTAACTACTAGTATTACACTCACAACTATTAAGAAACTAAAAAACATTTAAAACGAGGTTACTTTCTGACATTAAATTAGAAACAATAGAAGTTCGGATGTGAAAATGCACTATAATAAATTTTCAAAGTGGCCGCCATTCGCAGCAATGCAAGCTCGGCAGCGTTCTTTAACGTTGGTAGAAACTTTCGCAAGGACTTCTGGCTTTTCTTTGATATCTTCTGCTGCAGCCACGATTCTAGCCACTAGTTCTAGCTCTGTATTCACTGGTGTCTCGTACACCATGGTCTTCATCTTACCCCAGAAGAAAAAGTCTAATGGAGTTAAGTCGGGGCTTCGGGCTGGCCATGCAACAGGAGCTCTTCTTCCAATCCACTTATTTGTATATTCGCGGTTTAGAAATGCGGTGATTTCTCGCGTTGTATGAGCCGAGCCCCATCATGCTGAAACCAAAGTTTCGTCTAATGTCTAATGACAAGTCATCAATAAGTTCCGGTAGCACACTATCCAAGAAAGCCAAATAATTTTCTCCATTCAGGCGGTTCGGGAGAATGTAGGGTCCAATTACATGCTCCCCTACGATTCCGGCCCATACATTGACAGCAAAACGTTGTTGATATGCACGAGTAAATGTTGCATGGGGATTTTCGTCAGCCCACAAGTGATTATTTTTAGACTTAAATACACCGTTCCTTGTAAAGCAAGCTTCATCAGTGAACAGAATAAATTTTTCAAAATCTCTTTGAAGATTACAACGCTGAAGAAGCCAACGACAGAACATCAGTCTTGGCTGAAAGTCGTCAGGTCCCAAAGCTTGCACTTTCTGTCTAGCGTATGGGTGAAGACCTTGTTCTTTCAGAACTTGCCAAACAGACACATGGTTTACATTTAATCTATTCGCTATTACCCTTGTGCTTGTCGATGGATCATCCTCAACAATATTAAGTACAGCCTCTTCAAATGCAGGTGTTCGACGTAATCTATTGGAATTTCCACCAATTGTTGGGCGAAAACTACCTGTCTCTGATAATCGTCTACAAATTTTTCTAAAAGTTGACTACATGGCTGTCGACGATTCGGGTATCTCATCAGATAGATTCGTCGAGCTTCGTGTGCATTACGCCTAGCTTCCCCCAAAAACCAAAAGCGTTTCAAGCAGTTCATCGTTTCGATAATTATTCATTTTCACGTAAAAATAAGGACACGACTTTAGAATATGTAATTTTATAACGCACAAACAAGATCACATCCTTCAGTTTGAAGTGCGAATATCTTAGCTCACTTGTTCTAATCTTCAATTGTTTCATTTTTTATTGTCTAAGGCTTCTTCGATTCAGATATTTGTTAGTTTGTTAATTTGTAGTGTGAATGAGTAACGACACTAACTAAATAATCTTTTTTAAACAATTGAAAGGACTTTTAGGCAAATGCGGTAGTAGATAATTTAATGATTTTATAAGTGTTTTACTTTAAAAATCTATGGAGAAGTTATCAAAATATTTTGGTTTGAAATTTTTGATCGGTCGCCATTTTGTTATTTGAAAATATAGAAAATAGTTGTAAATACAAATGTTCTAGAGAATTGAAAGCTAAGTCAGAAACTTTTTATTTTTTGTTAATAATCCTTAAAATAAAGGAGTTATGACAATTTTTCGAAAAACAAAAGAAGAGCTATAACTACGAACCGGGGTACAAAATCAAAAATTGGAATTAAAAAAGTTGTTTATTTTAATGAGATTTGCACAACTATGATGGTTCTTGATTCATATGTTTTCGCGATGTTTTATATCGAGAATTGGTGCTAGTATGACATCACACTGATTTATTCTTTTTTCATACCTCGCTCGATCGATTGCATAAAAATGCCAGTGTCCTTTACGAGCCTGTTTATGTTCCAATGACATGTGAGCATGTTCGATAGTTACAATTGTAGAAAATCGCACTTTTTTTTTTATCTATAACACCATTAATTGCTTGCTATATATCTGACCCATTTTACCCACGAGCATATGATGGCAAACTAAACAGATTCTTGCGGCTCTTAAGGTAATATAAACTCGTTGAAACCCTTTCGATAACGTCCTCCGTTTATATCAACAGCGTCTTTGTTAATCATTAGAAAACCATGCGGCGATAGTCCAGCACTCACCACACATTTCTTTAAAAACCTGCATGCTAATTGTAGGGCTAACGTGATCATCGTACACGTGAGTAGAATGAGGGCACCTTCAAACCCCCGCGGCTATAATTAGGCAAAGCCTAATTAGGCTAACAGCCTCTCACCTACCTCTCACCTCATCAGGCAGTTCCCTAATTAGGCCTCTCACCTCATTAGGCTGTTGTTGTCAACAGGCTGTTGACGCAGGCATTCTATTTAATTACTTGTTTTTGTTTTTGAAGACGTCAATGGAAAATACGGCCTCTCACCTCATTAGGCTGTTGTTGTTGAAGTTGATTTCCATCATGGCGGATGTTTCGGCGGTCGATTTGAATTTCCAACATGGCGTCCCATCATGGCGTCCTAAAGTTTTTATGTATTTAAAAAACTTGGTTGAGATTCGAACTTGCAACCATTGCATTACCGAGCCAAGGCTTTAACCACTAGGCTACGGCGACAATTGAAAGATGGAGTTTGAAGTTTGTATATAGCTGTAAAGGTTGATTCAGATTAATTAATGATGCTGTAAAATGTAGGATAAGACCTGTTGATTAAACATTTAATAAACAAGATGAAAAAGGATAAAAAAACATATTTATCACTCTCATTCATTATAAACTAATTAACAAACAAAAATAACACTCACGTAGCGCCATCTTGTATGATTAAACATTTAATAAACAAGATGAAAGAGGATAAAAGAACATATATTTATCACTCTCATACTTTTATAAACTAGAAAACAAACACGAAAAACAATTACCTAAAGCGATTCAATATGGCTGTCAAACCAGTATGGCTTCAGAGTCAGTGCTAGATTTAAATTAAAGTTGTTGTACAAGGTTGTTTTTTCGAAAACATATTTTTCAAAATAAGTAATATACGTTTTTTTCCCAATAACATTGACGTCATGATATCAGAATTGTATAAAAGCGACGTCTTTGTGTCTAACATTTAGTCTTGAAGTGTCTCGACAGTACTTATTTTAAAATGGCTGGTAAATTCAAATTCAACTCTGCCAAGAAGAACACAACTCCTTACCATAGGCCACAATCACCAGTGTACAGACCTTCAGAAGTGGACTATAAAATGTGCAACGATGCTCGAAAATCTTACGGTGTCACAACAGATGAAGACTGTAAACAAAATCTAGAACAACGTGAGAAAAATACACTGCTTAATGAGGTATTTATTCCGCTAAACAAAAGTTATACCAAATCAGTTTGTTTTGGAATGGATGTTTACAATGATTTTAAACCTTGTTTAAAAATAATCAAATCAGGGTTTAATTCTACAGTACATTTTACGTTGTCACAATTTAAATCGTTTCTGGATGAACTAGATGATATCATTGAAACGCTCAACCATAAAGATGTTGGAAAATACGAGTTTGAAGATTATACAATCCACACAACAGAATTGAATGCTGTACGCTTCATATCAAAGAAGAACGATGAAAAGTATCAACTTTATTTAGGTCTTACTTCGCTACAATCTATTAGAAAAATGAAGAATTATTTTACATCTCGAATGCAAAAATTGAAAAGTCTGATTTTCAATTTTATGAATTTGTTAAAGATGTGGTTAACATAATTGATAAAAAGAAAATGTTGGTTATCAAGAGTACGTAGATATAGAAGAAATCGGGTATGACGACTTCATTAAAGTGTTGGATGAAAAATACAAGGAGAATATTACATTACAAGATTTAGTTAATAAATTTCCACATTTTGTATCCCTCACAATAAAAATTATATGGAATCTTATGATGATCGGTTTTTGTACAAATAATTTTGTAATTATTTATAATTTGTAAAATAAAATTGAGTATATTAACACGTTTAATTTAAAAAACCTCCTTACTCATCATTTAACTATTGACGAGTAATATGTATCAATTCGAACACCCATTTTCTGCGATTGTTGCAGGCCCCTCAGGTTGTGGTAAATCATATTTCATTGTAAATTTCTTAAAAGAAATAAACGTAGTATGTGATGCTAAATTTGAAAAAATATTCTGGTTTTACGACGAGTGGCAACCCCTTTACAAAAAATTACCTGAAGTGCAATTTCAAGAAGGCTTACCGAGTATGGATCTGTTTAACGGTGTAGAACCTGTTTTAATAATAATTGATGATTTAATGCGTGAAGCAAATGCTTCAATTGTGGATATATTTACAAAAGGTTGCCATCACCGTAATCTAAGTGTGTTTTTCCTAACTCAAAATATATTCCATCAAGGAAAAGGCCAGCGCGACATTTCCTTAAACACGCATTACATTGTATTATTCAAAAATCCGCGCGACAAAGCCCAAATTAAACATTTAACAAGACAGATTTGTCCTGAAAATTCTAAATTTTTAGAAGAAGCTTACATTGATGCTACATCTAAACCTCACGGCTACCTACTCTTCGATTTAAAACAATCTACACCGGATTTAGTTCGTTACCGAAGCTCGATTTTAACGAAGACGGCGCATGCTGTGTTTACGTTCCGAAAAAGAATTTAAATACACTCGTTCAGATAAATTTGTAATAATCCATCAATAATGCCCAAGGTGCTTGTTAAACACTCTGAACTTCTTCGCGCATTAGCGAAACTTGGAAATAAAGAACGTCTTGCATTGCTAAAATGTGCAGACGATAAACAAGTTCATTGCATCTGCGAATGCGTATACAATACTTTAAAAGGAAAAATTCCTCTATCACGTCACCAGAAATCACGACTTTCGCAACATAAACACATCTTGAGAAGATTAGTAAAACCTGGAGAACCTATCAAAAGAAAAAGGAAATTTTGGTTCAGCAAGGAGGCGCATTTCTTCCACTTCTCATTGCACCTTTACTAAGTGGAGTAATAAGTAGCATTTTTGGTTAAACATGGAACATGCAAAGAAGATGTTACTTGTACCACCGGAATTAATACAACAAATGAAATCATCAGAAACTGTTGGAAATAATGTATTAACACAACTAGATAACGAGATGTACAATATTTTGAATTCTAAACTTTCTGATCACGATAAATGGATGCAGTATAATCAAGTTCTTCAAAGATACTTACATTTTGCCGATGAAGTTCGACAACCTGTAAGCATACCAATACAAGAAGAATCTATACCAATACAAGAAAAATCTGAAGGCATGTCTGACACTGAAATTGTAGATGTTAAATGCTTCGAGTGATATAATGTGGGACAAAAACGGAACTGTCGCAATAAAAGGTAAAATAATTCCTTCGTCAAATATTATAGACTTGGTGCATGACGCAATCAGACCTCGAAAAATACGAGTCCAATAGGTTGGCCACAATTTGCAACGTTTATGAAAGAAGTTAATTTCCGCACGAACTAATCGGAAATTTAAAACGGAGAAGTGTAGTATCTCCAGTAGAACAAAATTTTGAACTTAAAAAACTAGACAACGAAGCGAAAACCTCAATACATCGGACTAGATCAAGAAGTCCTATACAAAAGGTACTCCTGCACGTACAAGAACATCACCACCGCTGAGTAAAACACCATCAACATTTTTAAATTGGGAAAATTTGAAACTGTAATCATGGAATTAAACACAATATATTTCGACCCTGCTAATGAAGTTGGATTTGCTGGCGCAAATTCTTTAATACAAAGTGTAAAAAATAGATATTCAAGAAATGATGTAGGAAACTGGTTACGGAAGCAAGAATCGTATACTGTACACAAACCTGTTAAAAACGATTTCCGAGAAATAAATATATTGTAAATAATATGTTTCAATTATGGCAGGCAGATTTATGCGATATGCAGAGTATACGGAAACATAACGATAACTACAATTACATATTAACAGTAATCGACGTTTTCACCAAAAAGCCTGGGTACGACCTATTAAATTTAAAACTGCTAAAAACATTACTGATGCATTTACTAATATTTTGAAGAAGCTCAAAACATTCCTGAAAGTATTCAAACAGATAAAGGAAAAGAATTTATCGCTAGACCTGTTCAAAAACTTTTTAAAGACAAAAACATTACTTTTTATGTAACTAATAATCCTGATGTAAAAGCTGCTGTAGTAGAACGATTTAATAGAACTCTTAAAACAAGAATGTGGCGTTATTTTACTTATTCAAACTCTTACCGATATATTAACGTATTACAAGATTTGGTGTTATCTTATAACAACAGATACCATCGAAGTATAAAAAATGGCTCCCAATGATGTCAACGACGAAAACATTTTACAAGTTTGGAAAAATCTATACCATGACGGTGTAGGTATTCAGCGTTCACCTAAATATAAACTGAATCAGCATGTAAGAATTAGCAGAAACAAATTAGTCTTCGAGAAAGGTTACACTGCAAATTGGAGTGAAGAAATATTTAAAATAGTTAAAGTTATAAAACGCAAACCACCCGTCTATCAAATTGTGGATTTAAACAGTGAACCAATTGAAGGAACATTTTATGAAGAAGAACTACAACCAGTTACAATTGATTACAACACAACGTACAAAATTGAAAAGTTTTAAAAGAAAAAGGTAAAGGTCGAAATAAACAATATTTTGTAAAGTGGAGCGGGTACGGTGAGAAATTTAATTCCTGGGTATACGCTAAAGATTTACAACAATTATGAATTTGGAGAACGAGTTTTACTTGACACTGTTGAGCAATAGTTCCATACACTATTTTCCGAATAATACCACCTTAATTTCACAACCCAACTACCTAAACGTATAAGGTTGGTTGGAGAATGGGTTGTCGGAGTTTCTGAGCTACAATACCCTTGTTCATTCTTAGCCGTTGGTGAAGCTGAAAACTTAATGTTTTATCGCATTGAACCACCAGATAACGAGGAATATTATGTAGATGATGTATTGTCTTGTACGTTGAGCTCGCGCCCCCCTTACCCTAGCGGTGGTGGGGGTTTTTGTGTGTGTCATGCTTGCTGCCTGTAGGATGCGAGAACACTTGCCAATGTTGTCTTGTCAGGTGAGGTTGCTTGAAACCTCTAAAATGTTTGTTTTTGTGTGTAAATAAATTGTATATAGTGAACGCAGTGTTTATTTCAAAGGCATACGAAATTTAGAAAGGCAATTCAGCGGGGATGTTTCAGCCCCTATACTTACAATTTACAGTCCACAAAACGCAAATGGTAATTGCGAATTTTAATTACCTATACATTTGGTCCTTCTACGCTGAATTATGTAATCTGGATCCGTATTGTCTTAATTTTTACTTAATGGTTCTACGCAAAGAAGATTGAAACTTTCCACCGTCAATTCACCGTTACGCATGTGGCGACCAGAGTACCTGCACCCTTGCAAAACCGGTAAGCGACCTTTTCTTCCTTGCATCTTAGATAATCCTCTACCTGCGTACCTATTTACTAAAAATTTTACACGCATTTTTACTTTTAAAATTTGATTTGAATTAGCATTCGTTGCCGATTTAGCGTTTTAAATAACGTCGCATTTCGAAATCTTATAATTGACACATCCTTTGTTTCTGAATATACAATTCGGGCATTTAACATTTCATTTACCTAGTAAGTTACTTTATCAATTTAATTGTTCATTTATATTAATATCTTTTGCCTAATTAACTCATACAATGGCTCCTTCTAAAACAAACTATTGATTGCGAAGGCAAAATCTATTGTCGACGGATTAAATTATTTTAAAGAATTTTTAGAATTAATATCGTGCGAACCTATAACAAACGTTATGATTCAACAAATCACTTGCGAACTTGAGTTGTTTGATCCACTAATGCAACAATATACTGATCTTTTAATTGAATGTGAAGCGATGGACATTATTCTTAATGATATGCCTCAAGCTTCTAATTTCAGAAGATCGTATACAGCTCTTAAGGTGCAAGCTAGAGCAATGTTAGCTGATTATTCTAACACTTCAAATAATACTTCACCATCTACTTATTCAAATTCTTCTTCTTTGGCATCTCGTTCTTCCGAGAAAGTTAAACTTCCCGACATTTCATTGCCCACTTATGATGGCACTTATCATACTTTCAGGAACTTTTTTGAAGTTTTCCAGGCTTTAATTGGGAGTAGAGAAGACTTAAATAACACTAGAAAATTTTTGTATCTTAGAAATTGCCTTAAAGGAAACGCTGCTCGTATCATCAGTGAATTACAGGCTGGTGATACCAGTTACGGTATAGCTATTCAACTTCTCAAGGAAAGGTACGATAATAAAAATTTCTTATATTTAGTCATTTCGACACATTGTTCGACGCACCTAAACTCACAAAAGATTCCCAATTAAGATCGTTTTACGATAATTTCATTACCCATGTAAGAGCTATTGATAATGAAAAATTACGCCGGACGAATATAAAGACGCAGTCTTAGCGTACGTTACTAAAAATAAAATAGATAATCGTACTGCTGAGGAGTTTGCCAAACTTTTTCCAAAGACAATTCCGTCAGTCAGTGAAACATCTAAATTCCTTTCTGATCGATGTAACATAATTGATGAAACAAATAACGATTCCAAACATTCTAGTAGTAATCTAACTAAACATCACGTTCACCATAAACGGCATAACACCGATAGTAAAATACTACCCTTACATTTACTCAAACTTCTACTTCTTGCATTCTCTGTAAAGGCGATCACTTCTTAAACCATTGTTCTTCATTTACTTCCTTGCCAGTCAATGACGATTTCAAAAAAAATAAAATTACTTAAGTTTTGCACAATTTGTCTACGGCATGACATCAAAACAAAATGTACGTCCACCACAAATTGTAAATCCTGTAGAGGGCGTCACAATAGTTTACTATGCTTTAAGTATGCAGACTCTAAAGAAAATGTCGATCACGATACTAAGAAACTTGAACAAACCGCGTCTTCAAGCGCATCCGTTGCACACGGCAATTTGAGTTTAACACCTGAAATTCCTTCAACCTCTTCTATTTGCAACTTTTCTAGAGGTTCAGAAGTATTGCTTTCCACTGCTAAAGTCAAGTTAGTTTATGGAAATAAATGCTTTATAGTGAAATGCTTACTTGACTCAGGATCCCAAAATAATCTTGTCTCAGAGCACCTTAAAAAATGTTGAACTCCGCATGTAACCCGATCACATTAACTCTCAAAGGAGTTAATAATGCAGTTACTACCTGCAATAAAAGTACTACAATCCAACTGCACTCCACTACCGACAGATTCAAAACTAGTCTGGAGTGTTTGGTGGTTCCAAAAATTACAGATCGGTTGCCAAGGATACATTTTAATAAGGGTTTGCTTGACATTCCTCCACATTTGCGTCTCGCAGATGATACTTTTAATGAACCAGAAGATATTCACCTTCTCATAGGATCTTCCATTTTTTATAATTTGTTGTTGCCTCAAAGAATTTCTTTAGGCTCTCGCATGCCATCTTTGCAAAATACTCTATTAGGATGGGTTGTTTCTGGCGATCTTCCTTATCGTCTTATTACTCCTACTCAAAATAACGACAACGGAACTACTTCTGTTTCTTGTCACTTAACAATGCAACCCGATGAAAATAATGATGAGCTTCATCAACTGTTAACTCGTTTCTGGGAGGTAGACAACGCCAAACCATCTTCAAAATTGTCTTTGTTATCTCCGCAAGAAAAGTTTTGCGAAACGCATTTTCTTAATACTGTCAAGCTTGATACCGATAGTCATTTGTCAGTGTCCATTCCTTTTAATGCAAATTTACCGCTGCTAGGTGATACAATGGAAATTGCAAAATCACGATTCTATCTACTAGAGAAAAGACTTCAAAAAAATCCCGAACTTCGAAAGGAATATTCCAAATTCATGGCAGAGTATGAATCGCTAGGTCACATGACCAAGGTTTTACAAACCGATTTTGCATGTCCTGCGAAGTCCGTATACATAAATACGTCAAATGGTGTAGTTGACATGGCGGACATTTCCCCGCAATTTTACCACACCATGCTGTTGTTAAACAAACGTCTTTGACTACAAAGGTCCGTGTAGTTTTTGATGCCAGCGCTAAGTCTACTACTAATGTGTCTGTCAATGATACTCAAATAGTAGGCCCCGCGGTGCAAGATAGTTTATTTCACATACTGCTTCGATTTCGAGCTCACGAGGTTGCACTTTGCGGGGACATAGCCAAAATGTACCGCATGATACGTGTAGACCCAGCTGCTCAAAGGCTTCAACATATTTTTTGGCGAGAAAGCCTTGACAAACCTTTGTCTGTATTCCGCCTAAACACTGTAACCTACGGTACTGCGTCAGCTAGTTACCTAGCTACACGATGTCTACAGTATCTTGCAGACTTAAAAAAGGATACTTATCCTGACGCTGCAAGAGCGATCTCCAAAAATTTTTATATGGACGATCTTCTTCTTTCTACTCATTCCACGGAAAGCGCCATTCGCTTGAAAAATGAAATTACGTCTATACTTGCTTCAGCTGGTCTTACAATTCGTAAATTTCTTTCGAACAAATCAGACGTTATTAGTTCGTCTAGTTTCGAAAACGACGATCTAACTGTAATTCCCATAGGAGAGCGTTCAAATGCGAAAACTTTAGGTCTTCATTGGGATGCTCATAATGATTCCTTGTTTTGCAAAATTGAATTGCTCAATGATTTAATTCCTACTAAAAGAGAGGTTTTATCATGCATTTCTAAAATCTTTGATCCTCTAGGTTTTTTTCGCCACTTGTCGTTAAGGGCAAACGCATTATCCAAGGCATATGGCAAATTGGCACACTTTGGGATGAACCCTTGCCTTCTGCATTGCTGCCTGAATGGATACAATTTAAGGCGCAATTACCAGACCTTGCGATGATAAAGGTACCTCGCTGCATCGTCCCTGCTAACTCTATCGAAACGCAGTTGCATGGATTTTCTGATGCCAGTATGTCCGCGTATGGTTTCTGTTTTTATATACGCTGCCGCTTAGCATCTGGAAAGGTAACTAGCAACTTACTGTTTTCGAAATCTAGAGTCGCTCCACTGCGTACAATCTCGTTACCTCGTTTGGAACTTTGCGCAGCGGCACTATTAGCGGAATGGTCCGAAAAGGTCATCAGCACGTTTAATTTTAAATTTAACAAAATATTCTTCTGGACTGATTCTAAAATTGTTTTGAATTGGCTCCATTCTTCTCCGAACAAGTACAAGGTGTTTGTAGCCAATAGAATTGCACTTATTCAAGAGTGTACTAATGTTGAAAATTGGTTTCACGTTCCATCAGCCTATAATCCAGCTGATTTGGTTTCTCGGGGACTTAATATCTCCGACTTAAAAAAATAATCAATTATGGTTTCACGGTCCTGAGTTCTTTTAGATGATCCAACAAAATTTAGTATTAGTCACTGTGTAAATCATAATGAAATTACTGAACTAAAGAGTAATGTCTTAGCCAGTACTATCGGCGAGGCTACATTTGTTAATTCCCTTTTGAGAGATACTCTACTTTACTTAAGTTACAAAGGGTTGTTGCTTATATTCACAGATTCGGCAACAATTCCTTGAAGCGCGAAAGACTTACAGGTGAATTAACCGTAAATGAACTCGAAGCTTCATTAACGACATTGACTAAACTCTGTCAATCGATTTCATTCCATTCTGAAATACAAGCATTAAAGCTCAATATAAACATAAAGGATTCACGCATACAGTCATTAAGCCCATTTCTTGACGTTAAAGGATGTTTGCGCGTTGGGGGAAGACTGTCAAATGCTGATTTTCCTTATGAAAAAAAAATACCCCTTGTTGCTGCCCAAAATTCACAAATTTACTGAGCTTCTTATTCGTAACTATCATATCAGGTTGTTGCACTGTGGAGCACAGCAACTACTTGCTGCTATACGCGAAAGGTTTTGGCCCATCGGCGGGTTAAACCACATTAAAAATATGTCCGCAACTGTGTCACGTGCTTCAAAACGAGACCAGTCGCCCAATGTCCTATAATGGGGATCTTCCCGAAACACGTTTAAAAATTGTGTACCCCTTTTACAATGTTGGTCTTGATTATGCCGGACCAATTATGGTTAAAGACCGAAAAACTAGGAGGAGACTCGCCTAACAAAGGCATACATTTGCGTATTTGTTTGTATGGCCATATTTAATGTATTATGCGACAAAGAGAATGCGATAGAAACTTTCTTGACCGCAAACTCTGTAAAATGGAAATTCATAAACCCTCGCTCTCCTCATGAAGGTGGACTGTGGGAATCCTTAGTAAAATCAGTAAAGGTTCATTTAAAACGCGTGGTCGGCAACGCACATTTAACCTTTGAAGATCTTTACACTACATTAGCAATGATAGAGTCGGTCCTGAATTCCAGGCCATTATCGTACGTTTGTTCCGATCCAAATGAACCTATACCTATTACCCCTGGCCATTTTTAATTGGTCGTTCCTTAAATTGCCTTCCTGGACCTTCCTATCTGAATTGTTCAGAAGGTCGTCTTACCAGCTACCAACGCTCCCAGCTAATAATGCATCATTTTTGGAAACGCTGGAGCCGTGAAGTAGTACCTAAACTGCAACAGAAGCAAAAATGGTTCAAGAGGTTGCCTGAACTTCTTAAAGTTAACTCCGTTGTTTTACTACAAGAAGACGACGTACCTCCTCTTCAGTGGCGATTGGGCCGCATACTTCAACTGTTTCCTGGTTCAGGGAATGTAGTTCGTGCAGCACTAGTACGGTTATCAAACGGTCATATAGTGCGACGATCAGTTCGCCGACTTTGTGCCTTACCAGTGGATAGCTAGGTGTGGTGCATTAATTTTATAAAATGTTTGCTCAATTACCAGAGCACTTTGTTTTCTTTTTCCTTTCTTTAATTTAAGATTAATGTAATATTATACTTAAGAAATTGCATGCATGCCCATATATATACATTGTTATCTAGAACTAAGTTTTTTTGTATATTTTGCACATATCCTTCTTATCACAATAGTATTTAGTTGAAATAAGATATTTCAAGGCGGCGAGTGTATTGTCTTGTACGTTGAGCTCGCGCCCCCCTTACCCTAGCGGTGGCGGGGGTTTTTGTGTGTGTCATGCTTGCTGCCTGTAGGATGCAAGAACATTTGCCAATGTTGTCTTGTCAGGTGAGGTTGCTTGAAACCTCTAAAATGTTTGTTTTTGTGTGTAAATAAATTGTATATAGTGAACGCAGTGTTTATTTCAAAGGCATACGAAATTTAGAAAGGCAATTCAGCGGGGATGTTTCAGCCCCTATACTTACATTTACAGTCCACAAAACGCAAATGGTAATTGCGAATTTTAATTACCTATACAGATGATGTATTAGAAAAAAGCTGTAAACTTTTTTCTTAAAGACGGTGAACAAATTGTTTATTCTAACGACAAATGGCATATCATAAAAATTCCAGCCGGCAACTATGAAACAATCGAAGACGTTCTGGATATAATTAATAATCATAAGTTAATCAAACCACTAATAAACTTTGAATACAATAAAATAACTAAACGAATTTCACTCACTCTAAACACATTTCTAAGCGTACTAGGATTTTCTAAACGGTTAGCATTACAATTTGGTTTTACCCCTGATCAAAATTTGGCAATGCAAAAAAACTGCAAAACATCCTGCAAACATATGGACTGGTATACCCTCGCAAATGTTTGTTTATTGTGATATTGTGGAACCTCAATTTGTCGGTGACATTTTATCACCACTTTTAAGAATTGTGAACGTCACTTCTGATAATTATAATTATGGCTGTCACAAAGATATAGTTTACTCTCCGGTACATTACATTCCTGTAATGCGAAGAGAGTTTGAGAATATCGAAATGAATATAAGGACTGAAACGGGTACTGCAATGCCATTCGAGTTTGGAACTTTGAATTTAAAACTTCATTTTAAAAAGTTAAGTAATATGGCTTGTCCGTATCAACAATATTACATGAATCAAGCTGGTAGCGGTATCGGTGCTATTTACAGGGGAGCTCCGTATCAACGAGGGCACGGAATTGGAAGTTGGTTAGAGGATTATTTCGTTCAGTTCTTCCATTATTTAAATCTGGCGCTAAAGCGGTAGGGAAGAAGTGTTGAGAACTGGAACTAATATTCTGGGTGATGTCATAGAGAATAAACCAATGAAAGAATCTTTCATAGATAGAACGCGCGAAGCCGGTCAAAATCTGAAACGGAAAGCCGATGTTAAAATCGAAAATTTAATGCAAGGATCGGGATATAAAAAGCCTCGTCAGAAAATATCGAGTCATTCATCACCACTTGTTAACAGAAAAACGTTAAAACCTAAGCGAAAAGTTTCTAACCTCGTTTACAACAATATATTTGGACAAATTAATAATGGCTTTTCTCCATGCCCAATCTTGTGAATGCGTCAAGTCTGAATTAGATTTATTTGCACTTCCGTCAACTCAAACTTCGATTGAATCGGGAGAATGGATTTTTTATAAACCACTATCTTCACTGAGTGACGATGCACCGATTGAATTTGTAGTGCCTGGAAATGGTAATGATTACCTGGACTTAAGTCAAACGATGCTCTACATTACAACTAAAATTGTGAAACAAGATGATTCAATGTTAACAGTTAACGAAGTTGTAGGACCTGTGAACAACTGGATGCATTCGTTATTTAATCAAGTTGAAGTTTATTTAAACCAAAAACTTGTTTCACCACCAAATAATACTTATGCTTACCGATCATACATTGAAACGTTGTTAAATTATGGACCAGATGCAAAAGAATCGCATCTAACTTGTAGTTTGTGGTACAGAGATACACCGGGAAAATTTGATGAATTGACAGAAGATAACGCTGGATTTAGTAAACGTAAAACATTAACATCTACGAGTAAACATGTTGAAATGTTAGGACATGTGCATTCAGATATATTCAATCAAGAAAAATTTTAATCAACGGGTTGAAATGAAAATAAAATTTGTTCGTTCAAGAGACTCATTCAATTTAATGGCTGCATCAGGATCTACATACAAAGTTAAAATTTTAGATGCGAGTTTGTTGGTAAGAAGGATGAGAATTAATCCTACAATACTTCTTGCACACACGAAAGCGTTACAATCTGCAACTGCAAAATATCCAATAACTAAAGCGGACGTTAAAGTGTTAACCATTCCATCAGGACTACAAAGAAAATCTTTAGATAATGTGTTCTTGGGTCAATTGCCAAAACGTTGCATTATAGGATTTATATCGAATAAAGCGTTCAATGGCGATTACGCTGTTAATCCTTACAATTTTCAACATTATAAAATTAATTACCTCTCACTATACATTGACGGGCAACAAATACCATCCAAACCACTTCAACCCGATTTTACAAAATCTACATATGTACGAGCGTTCTCAGGAACCGGTATTCATTTTCTAAATGAAGGAAATGGAATCTCTCTCGAAGATTATGCCAAGGTTACTGTTTGACAGCATTTGACTTAACCGCAGATCTCACTGCAAATATGAATTTCCAGTGGAATCTTGTAAAAACGGTTCTCTGCGAATAGAGGTAGGGTTTGAAGATGCATTGGCGGAAACTGTAAACTGTTTAGTATACGCAGAGTTTGACAACGTTATCGAGATTGATAAACACCGAAATGTGATGGTTGATTTCAGTAGTTAAGAACATATCAGTTATTAAACATCGTCTCACCAGAATGGATGCTTTTGTTGACATACAGGATTTCGAGGAGAAGATAAAAATTTATTCCTAAGGAAATTGGTATCGTGTCTTCCGATGGACATTGTTGTGAAGACCAAGTCATTATTCAAAGTTGCCAAATTCAGTAAAAACGAGAAATCCGTTATTTAGAACATTATTTTCACGGATTACGGTGGAGTGATGGCTACATTAATTACGAAAATTTTGAAAACGAACTCGCAAAAATGTTAACACCCTTTAACACAATTTTTGTAAAAGGTAGCGAAAAACAATACACTTTAAAATTTTTGAATAAACCAATAATAAACATGGAAGGGATTGAGTGTCCATCGTTTAAAGTATTAAAGAAAAATATGGAAGCAGTCAAATGTCTTCATCATAATATTGAAAACCCGTCATGTGCATTGGAGCATGCATTAATTTTATGCGAGTGGTCCAGAACTAATGGTAAAGATGTACCAGGTCGAGCTTGCACACCAGCTGAAGAGTATTCCGAGCATCAAGAATGTACAACGCATTGTCTGTGCTTCTAATCAACTTCCACATCGTATACCGAGACCTGCTGCTGTAATTGCAAACACCGATCCGTCAAATAAACCAGGTCAACATTGGGCTGCATTTTTCATTGATGAATATGGAAACGGAGAATACTTTGATTCATTTGGAAGACCTCCTGAAAATAATCACCAAAAATTTTTAGATCGTAATTGTCGAACTTGGGTTTATAATGCTCAAACACTGCAAGATTTCCATTCAGGTTTCTGCGGTCAATATTGTCTCTTGTATTTATTTTTTAAACTTTGTAATATTAACACTTTAGAATTTTTGAAATTGTTTGATACTAATTTAATTAGAAACGATTATTTAGTAATTCTGATGTATAATTTATGTTTTACGAAAACAAATTTGTTAGATTTATAAAAATTTATTGTAATTATTCAAAAATAAACAATTATTTTACAGTATTAATGTTTTTAATCAATTGATTAATAAAGGAATACAAATTAATAAAGCTGAGAATAAATACTAAAGATGAACAATTAATATTTAAAAGTGTTACATTAAAAATTAAAAATCAGTACTTAAAGCTAACATATACATAATAAAATAAAATAAATAAGTACATAAATAAATAAATACATAAATAAATAAATACATAAATAAATAAGTAAAAATAAAGCTATTAATTCCAGGAACATTTGGTAAAGCTAAAAAAACCATTACAATGTGATCACAAACGGTATCCGTATGGTAACGTGTTTAAATTATCCTCAACCCGACGCCTCTTTGTATATTTTACCCTGAAAACTTTTTTTCGGGTTTGGATAAAACATCAAACGCTGCGTTTCGTACAATACGTCGATCAGTTTGAACATACGTGTCTTCGACGTTGTTAAGAACCATGTCTTTAAGGGAATCAAAATTCACAACTTGCGAGTTTTTGAAGTTTAATGTGATGCCTTTAACTTTGCATACATACTCGTAAGTGTGTGACTTAGTTGACCACACCTTAAAGGCATAGTTCTTAGGGCCACCACTAACATATTCTGTTATTTTACTACCAGGCCCGTAACATTCGATCTCGTCTGTCATGTCTCCTAGGAAATCACCTGTTACAGGGGTCCATTCGCCTGGTTTCTCTGTAAAAATAACCGAATCTGTATCGAAGTATAAGACACGTCTGTCCAACTGTTTCAAGTATTTGTACAATTCTAGACGGGCGTTTGCGGTGGTGTACGCAGCTAGGGCTACATTAACTGTGTTAAGGGTATGATACCTTCATTCGGCCTATCCCAGTTTAAAATTAGGGTGTCATCATTAACAGAAGTAAGAGACTGGGCTTCCACAGAAGGATCGGTCAACATCTTAAATAGATCATACGGATCTTGTATGATCGAGGTTTGCATTAGATTTTCCCGTTGGGCAAACTTACCCCAAAAGCTGTTTAAGCATAATTTGGCAATATACCGCATACCCGGATTTACATCTATGTTGGTTGTATCCAATGCAACTCCTCTCTCGAGATATTCAGATATGTACCGATCCCTCGATTGGTCATCCGTACACCATGAAGGCCATCCCGAACTTTCTTGTTTCAGCTTTAAAAAGTTATCAACATAAGTTGAAAATAAACCTCCAGACCTAGAACCCTGGTTATACTGTGCAATCTCGTACTCCCAAACTTCTAAAATTTCTAAAACTTTATATCCTTGTGATAGCGCTTCTCGAAGTTCGTCCGCTACCCATGTACCAGTAAACTTACGCTCATCATCCGTATGGTTACAGTCACCGTTAAACATAGACTCTCCACACAACCTGCAGAGGATGAACAAAAGTTTACCATGCATTTTACAAGGTAAGACCGGATGATATAAGTTTGAAGGTGGTAAAACAACACATTTGACAATACCTTCCACCGAATCTAAAGATAACTGGCGGCATGTCTCGTCCCCGATGTGAATTTGCGGATGCCCTACAGGATATTTCCCGTACTTATTCACAAACGGGTACAGAGAACAAACATCCAGGTATCTTATTTGCTCATCTTCATCGGCCTTATAATGTAATTTAATGGCATTCGTACGACCACCGAAAAAGCTATCACGAGGATGTAAAGGTATGTTCCGAATTATGGCGTGATCAGTTGTAAATTTTGAAGCCTCAATATTTGTTTTTAAAAGTTTTGAAATTACACTCCTTCATTTCCACCAAGTTGTAACCGAAGGAACGGATGCGGGCACTTGTAGCTTCTGTTTTTCGTCTAATACCCATTGTATCAGTTTTATTACCGCCAAGTTCAGCTGTTTGATCGGGAAACAGATCTCGCAACCGTGAAAATAGCAGCCGTGAAACTGATACACTGTAGTTGTAGCCGCGCAAAACCGTCAACTAAGATACCCTCCTTCAATCTTACTTCGTGAGAATTTCCGGCGTGCTGAATTTGAATTGCCAAAGATTTTTCCAACCAAAGCAACCACTTGATTGCAATGGTGGATTGCTGATCAGCCATTCTATATCCGTTGGGAGGTATTAAACCGATGGAATTTTCTTTTAGATAATTCCGTCTAAACACGGCGTTGCACGAGCCCGCGATTGTGCAAGATTCCCTAAATGGATCTACTCCGTTAGAAGTAGTGAAGCGTGACCAGAACTCCAAGCAAGCCTTTCGTAAAATATTAACGTCTTCAACGCAATATTTCACAATTTCTGATTGAAAATCAAAAACAACGTCGAGGCTCACCTGGTTTTCGTGCCACTTCAAAAATCACTTCTAACGGAAGAAGACATTTCATCACAGCCATAATAATGTGTGGGTGGTAATGGGCCGATATAATTTTGATTTGCCAAAGTGTTAAAAAGTGTGGAAAGTAGCCTTTTGAGCCTGAAAAATTAAATGTTTTGGGTAACTTAGATAATGGCATCGGCATATAATTGAGAGAATCGATAAATTTAATACCGCTATCACAATTAATTGACATTATTTTAGTACCAGTCGTAATGATTTTAGGGTTCCACCCATTCGCGTTTTCAAACAAAGCTTTTAATATGAACGCGCCATCGTACCCTTTCATATTATGCGCCAATGCCACTATGTCCCCTTTACATTTTTTCCTTAATGTCGAAACGTAATTTAGAAAATCGCCGACAGGATTGTCTTTAAAAATGTGTTCGCGTTTTCCACAGATTGCGCAGTCTTGATTGATGTCTTCGACGTCAATGCAAGATTTGCACACTTGCTGTGCCACACATAAGGTGGGAATATGCATAAACATATTCGGAACATCATCTACAGAAGTATCCTGCCGACATTCAAAATCATAGAAAACGAAAACGAAATTTTGATCAAGTTTTTCTTATTGACTGGATTTTGAGCCATGAAACATAAATGACGGACCGGTTTTTCACTTTTACAGTGAGTGCAATACCGGTATCCGCATTTGTGGGCGGTTTTTTACCCAAACACTATTAAGACAGGATTTGCATCGTTTGAAAATCTTGCACAAATTTTGTATGTTCAGCAAAACATTCGGGTCCGCGGAAATCGCGATGACAAGAATTGCACGGTATACTTTCAAGATTTAGGTTACATGGAGGAGAACTATGACAAGCCGGACAAATGTATTTACACCCCTTATGTCGAATTTTATCATTTGTACGCGTTCGGCAAAGCTCGCAAAAGTAAGCCGTACTAAAAGTGGTACAAAGGTTTGTGATTACGTTATAATGGTTTTCTTCCAAAATCAAGTTTAAAACCACCCTGTCTGCACTACGAGGACCCTCATAATAAACAGTTTTCCCCAATCTGTGGTTATAAACTACAATAGTGTACTTTACCAAATAGTCCTGGAATTGTTGTATATGGCCTCGATCGCCGCCGTTGGTTAAATCAACACCTGCAGCTTCGCACAGATCTTGAACTCGAGCATGCATGACTGGGTTGTCGTACCGAAGTAGAGTTTTCAAAAGGGCTCGTTTTCATTTACAGCTATCGCCGCCACGAGCGCTCTTGCCAAACACAGGTTGTCCTGGTTTTCGATGACGAGGACCCCTGTCTTGCGCCGGCAAAACTCCTCGTAGCTGACGCCCGTCATTCTGTTGCGACCCATCCCTCTAGGTAGAGAAACGCGGTCGACATGCAGACGTAGAGCATCAGCGGTGAAGAAATTTGCGTTACTTTGTAGAATTTTTTCCAAGGTTGTCATGACCACTTTGGAATCGAGCTGATCTCTACGTCTGAAGGAGATGCCCACCGGTTTCTCGGAGAAGTTATCGTTTCTAAGAACGAGTCCAACACGATCAGAAGGATCGGCGCCAGCTAAGACGTGGTTTAGCACTTCGTTAAAGCGTTCTAAAAAAACAGAAAAATGTAAATACATTTGAAATTAAATTTGTTAAATAAAATTACCTCTAGCCATATCGTAGGGTTTTAGTTGTATCCATATCTTTAAATTTAAAAACCATTGTCCGCCCCATGGCTTTAAATTTTAATTTCTTTTCACCCTCGCCAATGAGGGTGAAAAACTTGAAAATAGGATTTAAGTCCATTGATCCTCCAATAATCTAGAATGAGTGCGTGTTAGAACACGGTTGTATTATTAAATCAACACTTACGTTAGAACAAGCGGTGGATGTCGATGGTGGTGGTGTAGAATCAATGTTAAAATATTTGTCCGGCGCCAATGTAAAATCTTGGACGAACTTTAATAAATATATGTTAGAATATAATTTTAAAATAAAAAAATACAAAAACTTACATTATAATTCGAAGTCGATGGTTCAGGATCAACCTGGAGTAAACACGTATTAGATGAAATTGTAAAAATAAAAAAAAAACTTACTTCGGAGGTGTTATCTATAACGTCCGTCATCATATTTACGTCTGGTACGTGGTGGACAAATGTACCGGTGGCGTAGGGTTAACACCGAGCTAAAATACCATATGTTAGAAAAGTAATTTTAAAAATTATACAAAATAACGTACCTTAATGTCACAAACGTTTTTAATAAAGCGTTCGAAGAGGTCTAAGTCTTCTAGATCCACGGTGTCTACCATGAACCAACATTCTCTCACAGATGTGATCGTAAACTTCACCAACCTCACTATTCGTAAAAACACCTCGGGCGTACAGATTCAACAAAGTTTTCACAAACATTCTGAAGAGTTTATTCGAATTGAAACAATAGGAATGAAAAAAAAGCGAGGACACCGTATTTATAAGTTCACCGACGTCACCATTTAAAAAAACTCATTAAGACTTGGAAATTTTTAATTATACCTATCACATTTATTGTGAATAACAACTTACATAAATATTTTATTTATTTAACATATTTTGTTGAAATAAAAGTTTTTATCACGTTGAGATTAATCAATTGATTTTATAAACCATCTTAATTCTTAAATGTGATTTTTACATTTGCAAAAATCGTGATTCTAATGCTTTTAATTTCGTTGCATATGGTGAATATAAGTAGTTATATGATGCCATCCTAGACACATTAGAAGTGGCCCAGGATCGGGATCAGGATTTCAGGAAAGATCGTATGTAAGCATGTGAAGGGCAAAGCACTTGGCAGTGGCCTAGAATCGGCATGTGTGGTTTTGAGGAGAAAGTGGTAGGATAATGTCGGGTATGATCGAGGGAAAACGCATGTTGTTAAGTAATAAAATAGGAAACGGTTAGATATAAATTTAGGATCTTGAAATGCATATTAGTTCTACAGTAATATCAATTTGTTAAACTTCAACCTTAAATTTATTAATTAATTTCTAAATGGCATTTTTGCTGACTTGAACGTGTCTACTCATTTGCTTCCTTATGTAAGTGGAAGAAGCCTACCAATAGAAGAAAAAATTAAAGTCAAATCTTTTAGTAAAGTTGACGGAAAATTTGGTGAACAAGTGCTTGTTGAATGTGAAGACTTCAAAACACCTCTTCCTGCAAAGATTTACATCAAAGTTTACGGTTGCAAACATCAATAGGATTAATAAAGAAATACAGACATCAAAAAATATTTATATCATCAGTAAAGGGCAATTGGCCCGACTACTAATATTGAGTTTATTCAAGAACCAAAAAATGAATAAAAAGGAAGTGCAATTAAGTAAAATGTATAAACAAATATTATTAATTTTAATTTTGCCCTACTAGATGGAGTTAAGTTTCAATATCAATTTAGAAGTTTTTGTTGGTAAGAGATTTGAACTCGGGTCTTTTCGGTTGTAAAGCCAACATCTAACTATGTGGTCTACCGAGAAGCCCGTTATTATTGTGTTATTATATAAAAACTTCAAACATAAATGTCCACAATTGAAACTATTAAACGACTGAAAATTTTTATGATTGTAAAATTATGCTACAAGGACCGCCGCTTTTAAGTATTCAATTAATTCTAATGGAGGTTGTAAATTTCCAAAACTATCAAAATACATAGCACGTTCGCCATAATTTTTTATAAGCTGTCCAATGAGTTCCCTCACCTTTTGATTATCTAAATTTAATATACCGCATTCTTTTTTAATTTTATTGATTTTGGTAATCCATCTTTCATAAAAACCCCGAAAATGTTTTATCTTTAACTTTTTGCATAATGGATTAGATCTATATTAGTTAACGACAGTCTAGGAAGTTTATCCAATTTTGTTTTGTATTTTTCGTGGTCCTAAAAAAGACCATATCCTTTTTATATGGTTGTAAGTATAAACCATTTCCAGATTTATTCAATGCTATAGCTTCCATAGTTTGATTATGCCTTTGGTTTCTTTAAGTTGATCTTTAGCACTTCTAGCCGCATTTACTGCTTTTGCGATGGCTGCTGCTCTCCACTTAACGATCCTATTGCACCAAGAGCGGCAAAAATGGGAATTAATGGTAAAATCCGCCAACCTTTGGCACCGGAATTATTCGAGCGTGTTTTATTTTCTTCCGATCTTTCAGAGATTTTAAAGCATTTATTGCTGCTTTTGTAGCACCTCTGACAGTCCCAATTTTTTCCTCTTAATGCAGATCTTGCAATTTTAATTAGATCATTAAATTTTAATCCTTTCCGCCTGTTTTTCTAACTTTCTTTCTTTTGTCAGGTATCTCTTCTTACTAGAGGAACAACCCATTCCTAATTTTACTTTTGTTTTCATAGCAGCTATTACACCTAAAGATGATATTTTTCTTTAAACGGTGAATTAGAGTAAAATATAAATTTAGCTTTTTGCAATAGACGTCTGTCCGCTTTATGCCTGTTTTCAATGTTTTTGTTGTTAGTATAAGCTATATCGTGTTCTTTACAGGCTTCATCTAATTGGTTAATACCCCGGTCCCCTCTTTCAAGTCGTTCAAGTAATTTTGTTCCTGGTCCACAAAAATTATATCCTGGTATGTGTAGTTCAAATGGTAGGTTATTTATAACTGAATTTACAAGACCGCTACCTTTATATTTATGATAATTTTTTTGTTAAGTGGTTTGACAAAGTCCCGAATTAACATGTATAAGATTTATTACATACGGTTAAACAGATACTAATTATTCTTTAAAAAAACTAGTGCATTTATAAGTTTTCAAACCTACATAATTTTTAGTTTTCATTAAAATGCGAATTGTGCAACAACCAATCGCACTAACGGTGTCTAATAATGACATACAAAATAGTAACACTAATAAAAGGCACGGTGAGTTACTGCCATCAACCGTTCGTGGCCTTATTGTGGGGCCATCAAATTGTGGAAAAACTAACGTAATGCTTAGCTTAATTGAACACATCAACGGATTGCGTTTCAAAAACGTTTACGTTTATTCAAAATCACTTTTCAACCAAAATATCAATACCTGAAAAATTTATTGATGCCTATAGAAGGTATAAATTATTTTGCATTTAATAATTTAGAAAGTAATATACCTTCACCATCAAAAGCAAAATCTAATTCTGTATTTATTTTGATGATGTAGTTTGTGACAAACAAAATTTAATTAGAAAGAATATTTTAGTATGGGTCGACACAATGATATAGACTGTTTTATTTATGTCAAACTTACAGCCGCATTCCAAAACAATTAATCAGAGATAACGCTAACTTCATAATATTATTTTAAACAAGATACATTAAATTTACGTCATATTTATGATGATAGTGTTGGTACGGATTTAACGTTTGATGAATTTAAGAAAATGTGTTCATTATGTTTGGAATGAAAGTTATGGATTTTTAGTTATTGACAAAGAAAGGGATATTAATTTTGGTAGATACAGAAAAGGATTTGACTGTTTTATTCAACCTTTTTCAACTTAAGAATGATCATTTTTGTAATTGTATATACAAGCGCAATCAAAATATGAATAAAATGGTTTTATAAGCTGTATTAAAAACTGTTGAGTTTACTTACAATATTGTTACATATTTCGTAAACACAACAATTTTTTTTTTAATTTATTAGTTGTGTTTTCTTTACTTTTAAACTGTTTGGTTGGCTAGTGGTTTTATTTAGATATGGTACATATATATAAGAAGCTTTACAAGTTATTCATTAAACATTTAAAGTAATAAACGTACGTCTAGTCTCTTACGTGATGAATTTTAACAATAATTTGTCAAATGAAGTTGAACTAACTAAAACTTATTAAAAGAGAGAAGAAGTAAAACGAAAGTTTGAATTACTAAACACGGAATGAAGTTACACAGGAAAGGGCCTTTTTTCCCATTACAAAACGATTAGAAACAATATCTGATCTAATTACATGTAAATAAAAAAGATGAAGCAAATGTAAAATCACGAAGTAAACATCCTATGTTTGAATCAACACCAATATCTAACTTTAAGAGAAAAAAAAATGATAATAGTTTTAACACAAAATTTTCAAATCTTAGGAAAAAAATTCAAGCATTAAAAAGACGAAAAAATGGGTGAAATAGAAGACGAAAATGGTTTAAGTAAAAATCCTGTGCCAACGACAGACTTAATAAACGACGGCGAAGAGACAGTTTTTGTTTCAGAACCAGTAGATGTTGCAGACGATTATGATTTGGATGATTTAATTCAACATTCGGTTGAAGAAAGCAAACAAAATTTGCAACCAATTCTTGATACTAACGTTGCCAGTGATGAATATTTAGCAACTTTCAGATGAACTGCCTCGAAAATATATAGACGCCATGATACATGATAAAAACGGCAGTTTGATCATAGAACTGGTATACGATTTTATGACAGCTTTCAAGAAAGAGTTCTATATAGGAACAGCTGTGGTAGAATTTGTTGGATCAGACTTAAAAGTAAATGAAAATTTTTATAAAGCGTCACCAGGATTGTACGAATTATTATTTAAAAACACTCCTAGCTTATACTCAAGACGATTTGTATAAATACAAAGAGATTTTTAGATATTAGTAATGCTTGTTGAAGTAATTTTGATCCTAATGGTAAAATACTTAGGAACCAGATCAGAAAAATATAAAATCTATTATCGGTCCTCTATATTTTAATCAACCGAACTATTTTGAAACACCAAAGAGACCAAAAAAAAACCTTAGGTAAGGGATTCATTCAGAAGTGAACAATCGTCCCATTGATTATATTTATTGGGATAATGCTAATGAATTAGTTGATAGGTTAAAATTGTTAGTAGCGTCTCAAACAGCAGGTCATACAAATCACACAAACGAAATTGTCTCCATTTTAGAAGAATTACGAGAAGCGAATATAATTTATTAAGAAAATGACTCTAGACAAGTTTGGTCGTCATATAATAAAACATAACCAAACATCCGATCATCATGAACCAAAATAGAACCGCATAATGTTTTTTAATAACATGTTTTATAGTCATATTCTATCATTTCAATCAAGTAGAGTTGTAGAGCATAAGTTTTGTTGCCTGCAGACAAAACCACATATTCGTTTCCATTAAGAATGGGTGTAATTGAAAGAGTACTTATTAACATTGACAATGTGGTATTGAACATAAATGGAAGAACCTTACACTAGCAATGATGCTATTAATTGTCTACTTAAAATGGGGGATGTTATATCTTTTGAATTAAATAATCAGCAACACAGTTTCGCTTAACAGATTTCATAAATTATTTGCTGAAATAGTAGTTAAATGTCCTATTAACATTGAAACTAACTCAACTAAAAAAATGATTCGACAGAAGTCAACAAAAAATGTATCCCATCTTCTACAAAATCAGATATAGTATCAGAGCTACATAAACCAGCAAGAATCAATTTCAAAAGACGACGTGTTATAATAAGAGGTATTAATGAAACATTAACAAGCTGATTTAGTAGATATGGTTTTACGTATGCAAATAAAAATAACCAGTTTAATATATATACTTGTTGCTTGTAATTGACTGTTTTTCGAAATACGTTTGGACGGTTCCATTAAAATTAAAAATGCGATACATGTAACGAACGCAATGGAAAAAATCTTGTCACATTTAAAGTATTCACCAAAAAATTTACAAACTGATGAAGGATTGAGTTCTACAACAACACATTTCAAAAATTGATAAAAAAAATAAAATCAACCATTACAGCACGTTTAGCACTAAAAAGCTTCTATTGTTGAACGCGTTAATCGCACATTAAAAACATCATGTGGAAACAGTTTGTTTGCGCGGTAATTACAAAATGGATAAACATATTAGATGATATTACAAATCGTTATAATAACTCCTTTCATCGAACAATTCCGAATGAAACCATCAATGGTCAACAAAAAGAATGAAAAACGGATTTTAAAAATCTGTATACTCACACGTAAAAATAGCAAGTAAACACAACAAATTTTTGGTTGGGGATCATGTAAGAATTAGCAAATATCGAAAAGAATTTGAAAAAGGTTATACACCTAATTGGTCTAACAGAAATTTTATAATTAGAAAAATTAAATTAACTAACCCAACTACATATTTATTAAAAGATATGAAAAATGAAAATATTTTAGGAGCGTTTTATGAAATGGAATTGCAAAAGTTAAACACAAAGACACTTACTTAGTTGAAAAAGTTTTAAGAAAAAAGGCTCTAAACTGTTTGTAAAATGGTTAGGGGTTTGATTCAACGCACAATAGCTGGATAAACAAGAACAATATTGCGTAAATACAAAGAAATTGATCTAAAGAAAATTCAATCAACTTAAAATAAATGTAAAACTAGAATTTAAATTAGCTTTTTTACAATGTTTGACAAATAACATCTACATAGTACATAAAGTGTAAACACATTTAAAAACACAAAAAACTTAATGTACTACCTCCATTTACATAACCGGCAGCAAGAGCTTCATGTTCTTCCTACGATCATACCAGACATTATCCTACCACTTTCTCCTCAAAACCACATGCCGATTCTAGGCCACTGCCGAAGTGCTTTGCCCTTCACGTTTACATACGATCTTTCCCGAAACCCTAATCCCGATCCTGGGCCACTTCTAATGTGGTCTAGGATCGGCATCATATAACTACTAATATACGTACGTTATGAGTTATATAATTTTGAAAGTTGTTTTGCATTGTTCTTTGAAATTTCCATAATATTTAACGACTTGTTTACGATGTTTTACGTGAAATGTAGAGTATAAATTGATGGTGTCACACGTTTTAATCAATATGTTAGTGAATAGAATCATCCCCAAAGAAATGGTGAGTACAATTTTTTTTATTAAAATGTAAATGTGTGTATTTGTTTTGTTGTGAAACGTTAATATTTTTAAATTTGTGTGATATGCAATTTTAATTCGTCATAATTTTGTACGTTACAACTGTATGTTTTCTTTGCTAACGTTTTTAAAATTCAATTATTCTTTCATACTCTATTTCAATTTTTTGTGTTTAATTTTTTATTTCATTTTGTAGATGGTGAAAATTATTAAACGTCGAGAACTGAAACTTTTGCATCCGATTTTGAATACCAGAAGGAAGATTTGGTTTACGTCATCGTACTCGTCGACGGTTCTGAGAAATTAGTGGTGCAACCCTTGTGTGACAGCTGATTAGAGATGATGATTTATATTTTTTATGAAATATTTATATTGTTTGTAAAACAGAAAATAAATATTACTTTATTGATTTTTATTTACCCAAGTATTCAAAGGTGTGAATTATTAACTTCAATTCAGTAAAACAAACTATTTAATCTTAACACTCATATTAATTTTTTCAATTTTCGATTACTTTGTTTATAAATCTAGTTTTTTTTTTTTTTAAATTTAAATTCATAACGTAAAACAGAGAGCGAGATATATTTTTGTTTATTGTAATCCACTTATACAATAACCTGTTTGTTCTTTGATTTTTAAACGTCATTCGTGTTTTGTAAATGTGTAAAAGACAATTTGTAACGGTCACTGTGAGTTGGGCAACACACAATGCACGGACTCGAGGTGTAAACGCGACATTTCTCCGTGTTTGCTCCTTAACGTAAATTTTGGGGATTTAATTCTCAGAATTCAACTTCCGCGTTGTCCTAATTGGCCAATACATTTTCGGCTGGTCTTCACTTCCGCCTTGTAACAACTACCATCACGTCGTGTTACGTGAAATTCAAATTTGCCTTCATCTGAGTGCTTAATCGTAATTCCGTCAAATTTTCTAGTGGTATGTATAGGACCCTGCAAACTTTCAATGTATAGCGGTATATTTTAGCTGGGGAAAGGATTGATTACTCGGATTTTCCGAAGTTTATCTTAGGACGGATGCGTGTACTAATTTCTTCTAATGGTCGCTCGATTGCATTCAGGTACGACAAATATTCTTCATGGCTTCCTCAACGTTACACCGTGCATAATTTTCAGATAAGGCGAGTACCGGGATCTACCAAATTACTCGGCTTTAAAGGTTCTTTTGGCCTAAACAAAACCAATTACCTGGCTGATTAAATTCATCGTGGGATCTCTTTCTACCTGTTATTGTCTTGTCGCTGCGTGTGTCGCATACTTGGGGTTCGCTGTTAAGATTGTTGAAGTACGGGACATCCTACCGAAATTAGGGTCGCCGCAGCCGGCAACCGACACCACATATCTGTATCTCCTCCTGTGTGTCAACATCGTAAACCTCTATCTACAACATAAGGTCAGATCTTTCTAGTTATACTTCTACGCTGAAAACAAACCATCTCCGGGACGTCACACTGCTACCGAAAACGTCTCAAGCGTAACACCTAAATAAGTACAACTTGTCTTGGCACCTTGAGCAGCAGTTAAATCTTTGGAACTCGAAACGTATTTGTTCATCGTATTTATAATTTTTTTCTGTTAATTCACTACAATATAATTAATTAACTTGTTGTGGCGCATATACTTGCTCAATCTGTAAACGAATGTGTACCGTAAAGGCGCGAACTTGTTTCATTTACCCACCATTGCTTGGGGATTTTAGAGTAGAAGTGTAATACCACGGAAGAGCGCTCTTTTGGGAAAAACACCTAAATCTCCGATACTTTTTTAACGCTAAATATTGCAACTGCGAACACTAAATACACCTTCGTATTGTACGGGTGGGGTCACGTCGCCATCTTGTTAGATTAAATAACGCCAGTGGCGTACCACATAAATTAATAACTTGCTATTAATTATATATTTTTTCCTTCTTTGTGTACGAATATATATATGGGTACGAACGAATACGCTTCGTAGAATTAACTTAAATTGTAAAGGGGATATATTTAAATTGTGCCCCTGTTCCTTTTTTTTATGGTGTGTTATTAAATATAACGTTTTGTAGGTTACTTGTGTCTCTCTCTTTATTGTATTGATTGCTCCTTTAATTTGTTACGGTTGATTGTTGCGTCTGTTTCTTTAGTTCGGAAGCAGGTTTGTATCCACGCATTAGGACTATGGCGCCCCCGGATTAATTCAAGACAGTTCTGAAGAAGCGGTGGATCCTTTTTCTCACCCACGCCCTACTCTTCGGCTGCCGGCAAAACTTACTTTTCTTCAATTAACCGTAGCAAAGAAGAAATTGGCATCCCAACTTCGGGGCTGATTTTCTTCTCGTTTCTTTCTTTTTGTGAAATCGGATTATCAGTCAAGGTTGCTCGAGTATTTTCTTTACTTGTCGTTCGATTCTCTTGGAAATTTTATTTTTTCTCTCTCTCTAGTATTATTAGTGCTATTGCTTGTCTTTCCTTATTACTATCAGTTTGATCAGTAATAGGACATTTACTTAAAATTGTTTTACTATTCTAGGTTAGTATTTCAATACTAGTTTTCTTCTTACTTGTTGTTGTGGGTCTCGAGTCCATTCTTTCGCTCTGTTTTGCTAGAGATTTTATTTGAAAACGCCGAAAGTGGTGGAAATTCGAGGTCAACTGCCTTAAAACACCACGAACCGCGATACGAGTTAGCTTCTAGGGACTTAGTGCTGACGTTCGGTGGAGGGTCTTCGGAAACCGGTCCGTAGTGCCTTCAGCTGGAAGCGGGAAAAAATCTTTATCCGAAATTAAATACAGCATCGAGTATGAAACCGATGTAACTGCGGTAAATGTCTCTTTAGGGGAGCTTCGCGTCTGTTGATAATTTCACTGGTGACAGCACAACTTCGGAATTTCTTCTGTTTTTCTACTATTTCACTCATTACTATCGCAGGTGCAAGCTGATGGTCAAGCCACCTCGACAGAAACAAGCTGCCAATAGGAATTCTCTTCTACTTTCTTACCGATCTTCATAACACTATTGATTCTAATGATCAAGAAGCACCGGCATACTACTTTGGGTTCAGTCAAGCTTTACTACTAGTCCTCAATTAATCAGTTGTCTGAGGACGAAGGTGAACCTGACCAACTATCATCGGAGTCTGATAATCGAACCAGAACCAACACCTGTTGCCTCTTAGTAGTGCTTCCTACTTTTCTAAATCTGTTGCTACAGCGAAACTAAACTATTTTCTGGGGATGGTAAACATCTCTTTCTGAATTTCTTACTGCTTGGAGGAATTAACACGGCTATGGGAATTTCTCTGACGCAATTGTTTCATGGTGCTCCTGAACCCTTAACTGGAAAAGCCTTCTTCTCTTCAGGGCCTCATCGACAATCGCTAGTCTTCGTGGAAGGATAAGGTGCGTTTATCTAGAATCGGAGTTTCTTCCGGTGGATTACAACGATCGATTGCTGGACGAAATTAAGGCACGAACCATGGGTGCTCATGAGGGGCTTTGGGATATACTTGGCTACTATGCAAAGCCTTTTCCACGGTTGAGTGAACCATTATCGGAACCAATCAACAGATCCGAATAATCAGGCGCAATCCAACGCCATATTTCTAAACGTGCCTTGGCTCTCATGATGTCTCAACCATCTCGCATCTATTGTCGCTTGGGAAAAAGATTGAGACATAGTCAATTCTTAACCCAATCTTTCAAACCACCACCTACTAGGACGCGTGACTTCTTTGCTGAAACCTAACCTAGCTTAATACGTCGCTCCAGAAACTTCTTCTTTGAATACTTCTTCTTGTTCCTCCTGGTCCTCTTCGACTATTCCTTCTAGGCCTCTCAACTCTTACATGGGACCTGTACTTGCTGGAATTGCGGGAATACGAAGACATGTTTCTCCTCGTTGTCCAAACCCACAGAAACCCTTCATTGTTTTGGCTGTGGAATGGCAGGAGTTACCAAGCCTGAGTGCTGCGCAATGTTCGCCGCAGGGAAACGCATCGTCAGAACCCTCGGACCGAGTCGTAGGTCTCTACTTCTCTCTCAACCTCGGATTCTTCTTTTACTGATCTAGAACCACTTTCAACAATTGTTACTCAACTTTATTTTTGCCAGCGTTCGTGGTGATGAACGACCCTTTCTAACGTATCAGTGCTGGGCATACCTTTTAAAGCCTTACCGGATACAGGATCTTCTAGGACGATACGAGGAAGTACTGGTTGGCATTTGCTTTCCAGTCCCTTAAGGTGTCCTTAAAAATCTACTTCGACTTTTTGTAACGTGGCTAATGGTGGACAATGTGCCATTTTGGGTGTTGTTTCTCTTCCGTATACTTTAGAGGAAAAACCTAGGTAATAGCAAACCTTAGTGGTTCCTGAGATTTCATCAAGGGTTGATATTGGGATCGACTTTGGGAAGAAGCGATGGCCTTCGTACCAGATTAGACCAGCAAGGGTCATTGGTCCTTTGGTACTGATGCGGTTGGACATGCGGTTCATTCGAGTGCGCTGAACATCAAAGACGACTTATCAAGGTCGCAACAGTCTCGCTAGAGGCTGCTATCTCTGCCAGCTTTTCTTTACAGCCATCTGGTCTAGGGTGTACCCAGCTCGTTCATCACTGTATCCATACCAAGGCTGGAGAGCCAATTAAACAACGGTACTATCCTCTATCACCAGTAATTAATCTCGGATTGTCATTGAAGAACTGGACAAGATGCTACAGAATTAGGTGTAGTAGAGCCATCCACCAGTCCATGGTCCAGTCCTGTGGTCTTGGCTAGGAAGAAAGACAACTCCTATCGGTTTTGCATTGACTATCGGAAGCTAAATCAGGTCACGGAACGCAACGCTTATCCTGCTGCGTATATCACTTTTCTTGGATCGCTTACGGATGCCAGATTTCTCTCGAGCTTGGACATTCGTTCTGCTTATTGGCAAATTCCTTTAACTCCGGAATCCAAACCGCTTACTGCCTTTACTGTTCCTCATCGTGGATTGTTCCAATTTACTAGAATGCCGTTCGGTCCCATAATCCTCCTGCAACCTTTCAGCGGCTGATCGACCAAATTATCGGCGCAGAGCTGGAACCGTTTGCTTGCCTACCTGGACGATATTGTTATCGCGACAATCTTCAACTTTCGACGAACATCTTCGAGTACTGGAAAAAGTTCTGAAACGATTATTTGCTGCCGGTTTGACATTAAACCAGGAAAAATGCCATTTCTGTCGTTCGGAGTTGAAATACTTGGGCCACGTTGTGAATAAAATGGGTTGGTGGTGGATCCAGAAAAGGTGGACTGCCATACTTAATATTCCTATACCGACCATTGGTCACCGAAGTGCGACGCGTGATTGGCATTAGCTGGTATCGCCGTTTCATACCGAACTTCGCTTCTCTTACTTTCCTTTATCTGCTCTACTGGAAAAATGCTTTGTTTGTGTGGACACGGAATGTCAATCTGCTTTCGTTTCTCTTAAAGAACACTTAGTTTCTGCTCCTATCCTGACTTAGTCCTAATTTTTTCTGCCATTTGTTGTTCAAACTGACGCTCGGACTTTGGCGTGGGTGCTGTCCTTAGTCAGGAATCGCCGGAGGGGAAAAGGTTATCAGTTATGACCAGTCGTCTCCTTAACTAAAGCGGAGAGGCGCTTATAGTAGCCGCTGGAGAAGAATGTATTGCAGTCTGATTCGCCATTCTTAAGTTCTGAGACCGTATATTGAGGGCTCTCACTTCACCATCATTACTGACCATCACTCGCTGGTATGGCTTAACCGTTTGCAGAGTCCGTCTGGTCGTCTTGCTCGTTGGTCCTTACAACTCCAAGAGTATGACTTCACCATCAGACATAGAAAGGCAAAGACCACGTTGTGCCAGATGCGTTATCTCGTGCTGTTCCTGCTGTTGGTGATGAAGCTGAAACCACCTCTCCTCATCTTGATTCCTTAGCTGTTCCTTCTTCTTGGTCTTGACTTACTACTACTATAAATGGTATAATAACTTACTGAATCGTGTACTCACAACACCTCACAAGTTGCCTCATTGGTCTGTCGATAATAACATCTTATATCGCAGAGTGACTAGTTCTTTACCACTTCTATGGTGGATCCGAATGATGAATGGAAGTTAGTCGTTCCGGCTGAACAAAGGAGACGCATCATTCAGGAGAACCATGATCCTCCAGTTGTTGGCCATGGTGGAGTAACTAAGACAACCGCAAGAATTCTGCAACATTATTACTGGCCTCGATTACGTGCAGACGTGGCTCGCTATATCCGCCGTTGTTCTACTTGCTCTTCCAATAAGGTATCTCAAGCAGCTCCTCCTGGAATGTTTGTTCTCGTGCTCGTCCTACGGGACCGTGGCAAACTTTATGTTGCGATATTGTTGGGCCGCTTTCGTTCTTCTAAAGGCAATTGTTACGTGTTTGTGGTTGCCGATTGTTTCTCTAAATTTGCCCTTTCTTTGCTATGCGTGTTGCTACTGCTGCTGCGGTTACTAAAATCCTGGAAGAACAGGTGTTTTTACTATTTGGAGTGCCGCAGTACCTTATTTCTGACAACGGAGTACAGTTCCGCAGTCGTGAATTCACTCAAATGTGAGAACTATCATTGCACCATCCTATATACTGCCAAATACCATCCGCAAGCAAATCCGGCTGAACGGATAAATCGCGTTCTTAAGACCATGATAGCGTCTTATGTTAAGGACAACCAGCGGAAATGGGATGTGAAGCTCCCTCACATTGGATGCAGTTCGTTCGGCGAAACACGAAGTGACTGGATGTACCCGTACTTTGCTCTATTTGGTCGTGAACATGTCATCTCTGGCAATCTCTTCAATAAATCACGTCTTGAACCAACTGACTCAGAACCTGATCATAGTGTGTCTACTCGACGTTACGCGGCTATCCAGGAATATATACTTCAACGCCTTCGGAAAGCCTATGAAACTACACGAAATAGGTATAACTTACGCCGCCGACATGTCAAGTATAACGTGGGTGATCTGGTGTGGCGTCGTAACTTCCAACTATCCGACGCTTCGAAGCATTTCAATGCGAAACTCGCACTAAATCTTAGGCCCGTTCACGGTGAAAACTGTCGTGTCTCCTGGACGTATGAACTAGCTGATTCTTTAGGAAAGTCACTAGGTACGTGGCACGTGAAAGACCTTAAGCCAGAACCTCTCTCGAATTCGGAAGAGGCTAATGCTGAACTTGCTGTGCTGGAGCCCAATTGTTTAAATCACTTTACTTTATCCTAGACGGAAAAGCGTCGTAAACTTGCTTGTACTGCCAGCTAGAAGACACGGTTCATGACTGGATTTCTACTTGGACACGACTTATTTTACTTGACTATTTACTTTGCTGATTTTATCATATCTGTATTATTTTTTTCCACGGGTTTCTAACGAATTTGTTCTGGACTATCTTCTCTTCTAGTAAGGAGAAGTTCGTATTTTTCTCTTATATTGTTGCTGAATAAATTTCTTTATTTCTGCCTTACTGTAGGTTGGTTATTAATGAGATTATCGATGGTTTCTGGCTCTATTAGCTACACGACATTATGATCGATTTACATCGAAATCTCTGATTTATTTGGTGCTCTCCCCGTATATCTTTATTTTCTTTTCTGCGAGAACAGCAATACGTAACTGAACGAAGTACAATG
>JALBCR010002867.1:0-41636 GCA_030710515.1 Abscondita cerata
GAATCCACTAAAGTGAAAGTTCGAAACCACGGTCGCGATGGAAATTGTTCGGATGCTATACTCTCCCTGATTTTCCTATTGAAAAAGAAAGAAGATTTAGCAATCAAAGCGGAATTATCAAAATCTATTTTGTGACAGCAGTATCGAAATTATCTCAGCCACAGCAGACCTAACACAACAGTGATGTTCCAAAGTACGTGTACTATTAGAGCGACGAGTTTCACCTATGTACATTAAACAACATGAACAAGAAGTACGATATACACCTTGAGAAGAAAGAGTCGGAAACTTATCCTTAAGGGAATATATATTATTATATAATATAGGTATAATGCTGTTTTTTCGAAGAAGCTTGCGTATTTGATCAGTGACCTTGTGAATGTAAAAGAGAAAGGCTGGAATTGTTTCTGACATGGTAGAAAAAATCTCTTTTAAACTTTATAGGCGAGGATGGGAGTGATGTTTAATGATTTCTTGGATAACTTGTTTGCTATAACCATTTGCAATGAGAGTATTAGTTAGATGACGCAATTCCAAATTGAGATTGTCGGGTTGGCATATAGAAAATTCTCGAAAAACTAGAGATTCAATAACAGACCTTTTTTGAGCAGAATGATGGTGTGAAGAGCAATGTAAGTATCTGTCAGTATGAGTGGGTTTGCGATACACCAAATGACCTAGTTCGTCGTTGGGTTTCCGTGTGACAAGTAAGTCAAGAAAAGGAAGATAATGATTTTCTTCAATTTCCACAGTAAACTTGATGTCAGTGTGTGGATTATTAAGATGGTCAAGAAACGTATGTAAAAAAGGGCAACCATGAACCCAAATGACATACCTAAACCATACTTTCGGTTTCAACGTCGAAGTTTCCAAGGAAATGGTTTCAAAAGCTTCCATAAAAATGTTGGCGACAACAGGAGATAAAGGGGATCCCATAGCAGCACGTGAAACCTGTTCGTAAAAGTTATTACGGAATTGAAAATAAGTGGACGAAAGACCATGTTTCAAACAAAAAGCTATGGACATAAAATTTCCAACAATTCTTCTCCCTCAACTTTTTGTAAAATTGATATTGGTCACGTGATCGTTATATCTCAGTAATTCCTTATCGGATCAAAAAATAATTTAAACAAAAAATGTGTATAATTAAATTATAAACATAAAATGAATATATTTCAAAAATTCGAAAATCTGTGTAGGTTAACGGCCCTTTTGGCTACATAGATTATGTCCAAAAACTAATCAGATCTTTGGAATTATAAATAAGGTCCTTGTATGTACAACGTTTCATAAAAATCGGACTGGTGGTTTTCTCAATTCTATGTACAGAAACAGAAAAAAATGACAAATAAAATCATGGTTGCAACGGAATTCAATTTTATAGTGACACGCTGTTTTATCTTTAAAAATGCGATTTTGCGAATTCAAATAGTATACATCTTCTAATAAAGTTGGATCATTTCTTTTTTTTATCACACAATAACTGAAAACGTGAAGGTGAATCTGGAAAAAGACATGATTAACATTACAAAATTGTTCTGTGTGGATTCGGACTAGCAATGTTAAATATTTATTTAAAATACACGTTTTATTTAATAATCTTCAAACGAAAATAATTTTATTAAAAACCACATTATGATATGTGGTTTTAAACCATAATGTTTGCCAGGATTGGATTGTTTCGACATGATAAGGGTATTGCCAACATTTCACCTGTCGAAATAAGTTGTTAACCAAAGCGAAAAATTCTAACACTTTGTGTAGATCTATGTCAGAGCACTGGACGGCACCAACACCAAATATGGATAGATATGCAAAAATAGCCATAAATTAAATAAGTTTCGTAAGAATCAGAAGAGGCTCAAGAACTCTAATACATCGAGAAAAACGTACCCCGGGTCGGTCTATAATCCAGTGGTAGCAATATCAACTTAAAATCTCAAAGAAGAAAATAAAAACATTGATCATAGAAGAAAAAGAAATAAAAAAATATAAAAAAATGCATTATTGAAAGTTTGATTAGAACAGATGTTTTATCTTCAAAGGTAGAAAAAAAGATCGAAACAGAGAGACGAGACCATAAAAACAATAAAAAGAGAAAAAAGTACAAACATAACTTAATCGATCGAATGATAACAAGAAAGCTTAAAGAAGCCAAAGTAAAGTGGTTATTAGAAAATATAAGGAATTGAAAGAATATGAAAGTAAATACTTATGCAAGAAAAGATTAAAGAAATAATAGAACTTAAGAAATCAAAGCAACCTAGTATCCTAAAGAAATGGACCAAAATATATAGAGGAACTTCTCAAAGATGAAAGTCCACAAATCAAAATAGAAATACAAAGAACGAGCTTAGAAATTCTAAAAAATGAAGTGAAATATGCTCTTAAAAATACCAAAAAGGAAAAAGTTGAAGGACTGGAGGAAGTACCAGTAAAATTAATAAAACTTATAAGCAATGCCAACTTTTGTTGTATGTATTTCTAAAAAAAAATAATGCAAACCATGGGGCGTAATCGCATTCTTAAATTTTAATTCCTGTTTTTTTTTTTTGAGAAAACATATTCTTATATTACAGATGGCAAAAAGAGATACCGTTTTAAAGTAGTGAGGAGTGTTTTTGAAAATAAATGTCATTAACTTCAAAATGGCTAAATAAGGCATTTCAATGCTCTGTCAGATAGCTGTCAAAGACCTACTGCAGGGCAAACTTACGTATAATTAGATGGGTTTTATCATTGAGTTATATGTTTGTAATATAGTTCATACGGTTAATCAGAAATACATCATCTCCCGGAATGCATAACGCCCAGATGATTTTATATTTGCATATTAACTTCCCGAAGTTGCCGATAGGTGGCGATACATTATTATAATATTTTAGTTTCCTGTTATTTTCACACCTAACACTCAATTTAAAATTAAAGATTAGTTCAAACAAACTGAATAGTATGTCTTAGTAATATTTATACAAATGAAATATTAAAAACTTTAAAAAAAAATCTATTTTTAAATTATTGCGTTGTTCCGTCGTGTGGTAACATTATTTTGCAATATTCAATCAATGACAAATCGGTGACTGAAGGAAACACTAACACGTATACAATCTACTGCTTTTATCTATGGAACGTGATGCATTCCGGGGAGGTGATGTATTTATGGTTTAATTGATTAGTAATTTATCAGCATTTTGTTGTGTAGTGAACTGTGGCAGTAGAAGACATCATAACAGTGTTAAGTTTCTTAGAATCCCTGTTATTTGTAATTTTAAACATAAATTGAGTTAAAATAAAGTTTCAAGGATTCTATAACTAACTTAATTAAAACAATCACTAAAAGTACAAAAAATCAACAGTAATTACACACCCACGAATGAAAACAAAGGTTTGTTTGCCCCACAGACACCATTTTGGCAAAAGCGTTGAAATGCCTTATGGGTTTTGACAAACTAGGAACCGTCAAAAGAAGTTTTTCTTGGGTTACGAACGCTGCCTTGAGCGGATTGATTTAGATTGTGTTGTCGCTTAGCGTTTTCCGTCAACACTACAAATATAATGGATTTTCTCAAAAAGATTAAATACAACGATATGATTTTTATTCCAAAAAATTTAGCAAAAGGGTCTAACACACTAGTCAAAACCGAATTTCGATATTTCTTTCCTAACCTAAAATATGAGAAAAGTAAATTAAAACTCGAAACAATTTTTTGAATATTTTCAGTATCTGCCATTTTAAATCCAAATTATATTGTTCATTTAGCAAAATATGCACACAAGTGTACTGTTGGAATACCAACTTTACATTTAAAATGTCAAGCTAACAATTAATATTCATTCAATATGATGGCCTCTCTGGTAGACACGAATTCGAAATTTTTAAAATCCTAAAGTGTGCTTTGGATTATAAAATAAATTACATTGGCGCTGTTTGTGTCAATGAAGTTAATATTGCATCAGCTTACTCGTTCTCGCTCAATTTCAGTATTCTTTGCTTGCATTTTTCGCGTGTTAAGTATCATTTTATCGAAAACTGAGAATATACATTTTGTACATTTCTATTTCACCTTCAAAACTTTTTTTAAATTTCTGATAGTCAGACACGAGCATTCAGCCTCGATTAAATATATTGCATTAAAAAATTTAAATCGCAATTATGCATAAACTAATTAACCGACAATTGTAGAGTTTTGCACATATTAAGTACGTATAATTACCTCCTATTTCCCGAAAGATTAACGATACATCTCAAAAAATGACGGATCTACGAATGTTTAAAGAAAATATTCCACTTTTTCCGATTTTCCTCGGAAAATTGTTATCCGATCAAGTCGAGTTAGTGTTCATTTTATTCGTATTTTTATCCTCTACAACTTTTCTTTTTAGACCATTAACCTTGGTTTATTACTTTTCACTCAACTGAAAAAAGAATGAAAAAGCACGTTTTTTTTTAATTTAAATGTTAATAAACAATATAATGACAATTCATTTTTGATATAAAATATGACTATAAGGTACTTTATACTATTTACAATTACATGGCCCAGACGGTATCCTGCTATTATTTTTGTCAAAAATATATCCACAGATAGATTTTGGGTTAAAATTGATTGTACCAGTAAAGTTGAATGATTATGTTTGATATTTGAGTTTGTAGGTGTTACGAGTGGTGTGTGCACGTAATAGGTGTTCTTGCTCGTTTAAGTTATTTACAGTTTGGCAGAAGGATGTAGACTGGGTGTCTGCTGTACTGTTCACAATGCTCAGACAGCCGATTTGTTTTAAAGAACAATATAGTTTGGTTGTTAGTTCATGTCACACTGTTTGTTTAAGTTTACAGTAATTTGCAATATGTTACGTGACCATGAAAGTCATTGTCACGGTGGTAGTATACATATTTGTAATCATGTAGACAATGACGAATACCAATTTTCATTTTCCTTATATACTCGTCGGAAAAGCACGGCCTCGCGCCGAGCGTGGAACCGAGGCGAGTATTGACAACTGACCTTATACCGGGATATCAAAAATTATCTTGGTCAAGGGTGGTTGTGGAATGTAAAACGTTTGTATTAGTTTACGTTTGAAATAATTATGTCACTGTCACACTGGCATCGTCAATAACCTACAAATGTTTTGTTGTATCAGAAAATAGGTATGAAATTTGTAGGTTATTGATGATGTCAGTGTGACAGTGACATAATTATTTCAAACGTAAACTAAGACAAACGTTTTACATTCCACAACCACCCTTGACGAAGATAATTTTTGATATCCCGTTATATTTGTCGGAGAAGCGCGGTTTTGAGCCGAGTGTGGAACCGAGGCGAATATTAACCACGACTTTATACAGTGTGTATTTGGGACTACCATACATAGGGAAAATAGCATAGGGAGATTCTCTAAAGATCAACTTGTGCTATGATCAAATGAAGAAATGTGATTGGCTGCTGAAACAGCGATATTGTATGTCTTCTGCGTTGTATAAGTAATGCCGTATGAATTTTAAAGAGGTACGCAGAAATGCTGCCAATGCTCTGGTATAAAAATTAAAAAGTAGGGTTAGATATAAGGTATTGTTTATCTCTTTAATACATTAATATTATTGTAAACTACTTCTTTAAATAAAATAATATAAAACAAAGTTTGAGGTATTTATTCTTTATTAAGGTTATAAAAAGGAACTGAGAGAACAACTACTACCTACACTTACTAAAACTGAATAGAGATATACAGGAAAGGTACTAAATATTAATTAATTAAATGTTCAAATGTACCTCCATTGACTATTAAACAATGACTTAATCTATTGTAAAAGTTATGACGCACATTCCGTAGTGTTTGGGGAGTTATGTTGAAACACACTTCTGTAATTAAACCTTTCAACGATTCTAAATTGTAATGTTGTCGAGAATTGTAAATTTTTGATTTTAGGAAACCCCTTAAGAAAAAATCATTTGGCGACATGTCTGGGGACCTAGCAGGCCAGTTAATAGGGCCAAGCGGTCCAATCCACCTGTTTGGAAATGTACGATTTAAATAATTTCAAACTTCCAGCGAATAGTGAGCAAGCACTCCATCATTCTGATACCAAACTGTGTTGATATCATTGAGTACGGCGGTAATTGTTGGGATAATCTGGTTCTGCAGCATATTTAAATACTTTCGGGAATTAAGGGTTCCCTCGATGAAGAATGGACCAATTAAATTATCGCCCAACCCATACGTTCAGTTTGCCGATATTGTGAATGGGTGTGCACCTTTACATGTGGATTTTCTTTGCTCCAGTGCCGATAATTTTGCCGATTTGGTTTGCAGTGTAATGTAAATGTGCACTCGTCGGTAAAGCATACATTCGTTAAAAAATGTTCGTCTTTATTACACTTATTTAGCATTAATTCACAGAAGTCGGTTCGTTTTTCACTGTCTGCTGCTAATAGTTCTTGTTGTGGGGAATATTTATAAGGAAAATATTGGTGTTTTTTAAAATTTTATGGACATAAGAATGTGATACACCAACAGCTTGTGCTATCCCCTTACGCTAACATTAGGATCTGCTTCCACAGCTGCCAAAATGTCGATTTCATGATCGTTATTTTGATCTTCATTAGTTTTTGGCTGTTTACAGAGACTGTTAACGCACCCAGTTTCCCAAATTGTCTTACAAATTTGTAATTGTATGAAGACACGGAATTGGCCTGTCATTGTAAAGAATACCAAACAACTCAGCTGTTCTTCTCAAACTATTGCCTATAAAAATGAAATAAATATGTAGACGCCCTATTTCAATAATTTCAACATTATACCTGCTAAATTCCATGTCACTATTTGAATTTTTTCTGCTGTTGTATAAATATTTATGATGAGTTTATTAAACAATTATTTGACAAATAAAATTTAATTTTATACTTTCTGTCAATTTTATATTCATAGCCATAGTTGATCCTTAGCTAAATTCCCAATGTTAATTTTCCTATGTATGGTAGTCTCAAATACACACTGTATATCCGTCGGAAAAGCACGGCTTCAAGCCGAGTGTGGAACCGAGGCGGATACTGACAACAAGACTTTAATATTCGTTGGGGAAGCGCTGGCCGCTGCTTGGTGCCGGGCGTGGAACGGAGACGAGTATTACGACCAAGTTTTTCTATCTATTCGTAGGAGAAACGCGCCTTTGAGCTGAGCGTGGAACCGAGGCGAGTAGTTTAGATCACCGGAGGTAGTACACTCTCCCCTTTTTTTTATTTGCTGATTGAATACAGTATGTGTATCAAGCTGTTTGTGTATCACTTGATGTATGTTACATCACTATACAGTAATTGCATCCTTTTGCGACCAAGACTATTTTATTACCATAGAGTAAGAAAGTTTCAGCGCGTTTTGCATTCAAGCGAACTTTTTAATAACTATGTGATATAAGAATTGCTATTGATGTTACTGTAATAAGGTAATGTACTTTTACCATCAGTAAATTATTGATTTGTGGTCGAACTATACGTGCAAAACTCAAAGGGGAATGATACTATGATGAAACAGACTGTACTCTAGCATTACAGCCACTGCAACCAAACTCGAAGCTGTTATGTGTTTGCCCACTATAAATCTTATGATGACGTTATGTTTTGTGTCTGTGGATGTTTCCATCACCGACGTCTACATGCTTTACATTCTTTGATCATTTACATGTTTGATTTAAGTGTGTATTCGTAAGTAAACCATGTTCTGAACAGGGAAAGAGTCAAACCCAGTTGCATAACGATATACGTTTGTTTCTTTTCTTAGGTTTGAGGTGTTTGCTGATTTCACAGATCGGTTCAGATCCATTGTATTTGGACCTGTCGTTTTCCTCCAAAATTACTAGTCAATTTACCATACTTTAAATGACATAAATGAAATACTTTAAATGACATAAATGAAATACATTTTATATCATTTTCTGTTTTTGAATACTTTCGATGTGGGTCACAACAACATGATTTGACGTAACGTAAATTACTGAGAGTTTTGGGAGGTTTTCCCCTCTTAATTTGCTAAAAGTGACTTTCCTCCCCAGTTAGTAATGATGAAAAAAAATAAAAAATTATTTTGCTAAAATCCCAGAGATTCTGGTGTCCACAACAAGGAGGCACTCCAGGTCAATGCCGAAGCAGATCTATGCAAGTTAAGGATAAGTTGTTTTCTTATAGGCAGGTTAACACAACGTAGAGAAAGAGTACAGTTGACAAGCGTAATTTGGATTGCATATATTTAGGAGTAGTAGAAGTACTACTTATCTCTTACCATTATTAAGAAAAAAAGAATTTCAGGTGTTAGCAACGAAAATTTGAATTTACTGAAAAATTAATATATTATGAAACATAAAAGGCAGATAAGCGAAACTTGTACAACGGTTAGACATGGTATTGGACTATGTTTTCAGTATTAGACATTTTTGAAATTTATTTCTAGGGAGGTCGGGAGTAACGTTAGTTAAGAAAACGGGGTATTATATTCAAAATAACAAAGTTGGTATTAAACTTCCGGTGTAACCGGAAGCTAGACCGTAATGAAAATGTTTTCAGTAAGTAGACCAATAAAGTTACAAGTTTTCAGTTGAATCGGTTTTTTCGTTCTTACTATTTATTTTTATTTTTTATTTGGGGAATAGCACTAGTCAATTATTTTAAGAGGCACATGCCGGTACAAACTTAACATTGCAGATTCAGGGGCAATTCTATCATTGAATAGATTCCTTATTGCCAACGGATAGTAACTACACATTTTTCCAAATTTGTGTTATTGGCGATTCAGCAAGACAAGTCGATCAGCATTGTAAAAAGACCAAATGTGGAATAACTCCAAATCATGTCGAACTCATAAAGAAGACAAGGTCTGTCGGTTCAGCTAGTTTGTTATAAAAATAATCCAATAGTAATTATTATTTTTTAATTAAAAAAAATACAATAGGTAATAAATTGCTGAATCCTTTTGAAGATATTAATTATAGTTACTATAATATTTTTGAACAATTATAGCAACCTTTTGACTAATTCTCTTGCAACCCGTTTTCGAATATATGTTTTCTGGCGAAGGACCCCACTGGATAAAATCCATAACCATTCTAATAACAAAAATCATTCAAAACATAAAACTAGAAATTGAAAACTGTAAGTACTTACTGAATATGTTCTTCTTTTGGAAAATCGACGTTTCTTTGATTAAATTGGTCAATTATGCAAGCTTTCACATGCTCAAATTCCATTGGTAAAAAGGGAATGTAGTGATCTATTAGATTTCCTTTAATAATATCTCCACGATAAAAACCACCTACAACGACAATTTCGTTTTGATTGTAAATCCAAATAGAAAACTAATATATATGTTAAAACGATCACAAGACTTTGAAATACGATTATTTTAATTTCAAATGAGTTAGCTGATTACACAATAATAATAATCAATTTCCTCATACATCAGAGGATACCAAGTAAAAGCAATTATTTTTACTCCATATTTGACAAATAAAATGTGGAGTTATGCGACGGTTTAAAAACACAATTAAAAAATCAAAATTTCTGTCTTGAGGTCCCCAATTAATTTTTGTATAAATACGACATCATTGAATATTTTTAAAAAACTTTGCAACTCTTTTTGAGTAAGCCTGATAAAGCCCCTCACATAGAAGGCGAAATGTCGGCAATTTCAACCATTTGAGTTGTTTTTGTTTCCCACCTCCATATTCTAAATAAATATAAAGAGTGTTCAATTAAGAAAAACGTAATTTTTATATGGTTTGGCTATTTGAATCAACGTTAAAATATATTTACTTCTAATTGGTATTCAACCAACTATGTAAAAAAATTAATAAATACTTTAGCCAAATATCGCGAATACATACACGGTGTGGTAGCTCCCTGTATTTTGTAATTGACGAGTCATATATTAAAGATAAAAAAAAAATGTTTTACACAAAATTTGTTTGAATTTAAGTTTTTTACCACCTGCAAATGATTTTGTACATACAGGGTGTTTTGTTTACCCTGGAATAAACTAAACAATTTTTGAAAAAATTAACAACCGCAACGTTCTGAAAAAATGCAAATATTTCTACATTTAAATCGTATATAAAACAGCTGCAGATTAAATCGTTGATTTAGCACACTTTGTACTACATTTTGGTTTAAAGACATATTTTTGGGTATCTAGTGGGCGCTGAAAATAACGTTAAATTTCAAAAATTTCAAACGTAAGTAACTCAATTATTTTAAATTTAACCTCGAAAACTTTGACTATTTTGGATTTATTTTTTAATTTTCTATTAAATCCCTATTAGATTCCCTATGCCCATCTTTATCAGTTTTTCAATTAAGTATTTTATTTTAACAATTGTCGGTGTGCCGCAAGTGGAGGAACAAAAGAAGATAAATGATCAAATGAGAATCTAAATATCTCTACAGCATCAATTATTATTGTTGAGAAGAATACATTAAATTTAATTTTTCCCAGTAGTTACTTAATAAACGATTCGAGTTTATAATAATTTGACTTAACTTTTAAAAATTTGTTTATTTACATCAGTATACAATTAGCTTCATGAATGCAACATATCTAAATACTACATTGAATGTGGTTCAGTCACACCAACTGTTCAATGTGGGTACCTGCGTTTTGCAAACACAAACGAATTCGTTCGCGAAACGAAGCATGTTCCATACTGGCACGAGTTGTTGATGGTTCCTAATATACCAGATTTTTACGTAATTCATCGTTCAAAAACTGCCTTTCTATTGCACTGTAGTGTGCAGGAGCGCCATCCAACTGAATGCATGTATTTTGTCGAATCCTTAGCCATGTATTTTCCAATTGTTCAAATATATGGTTGCTTATAAATCACAGAAAACATGACCCGTTAATGTACCGTTAATGAAGTGGGCCAATTATTTGACAACCAATTATGCCACTCCAAATATTAATAAACCATTGAGTATGTCTATTAGTGTGGATTATTATCAGTATAATAATGGCAATTTCGACCACTCACAAATCCATTGTGATGAAACGTAGATTCATCAGTCCACAAAATGAAATTGTAAATATCAGGTTCCATTTGAAAAATAGTTTGTATGGTCTGACAGAAGTTTGTGCGCAAATCATAATCGGTCGGTAATAATTCCTGGTGTAACTGAATTTTGTAAAGATGAAAGTGTTTTTTTTTTTAATATTCTTCTAATTGATCGGAAGCTAAGGCCTAGATTGGTACTTATTGTTCGTTGTCGGTGTAACCACCTCATAGATAGTTGTGATGTGCTCAGATTAATCAAAATGTAGTAATTGTAGAAATCTGCAGAACGTAAGATGCCGGCTGTGATCTTTTCAACGTTGCGAAAAAGATAAGCGCATTTTTAACGCAATATTTCAAACTCTTGCCAACTGAATAAAACAGCCACCAAGAAGGGGTCTAGATCATAATCTAAATAGATACAATGTTTGGGTGGAAACCTTACCTTTACTTTTTATATTGTTACGATTTTGGATACTAAATAAAATAAAGGTTTACAGAGTGTACCATTTGAAATAAGACAGTTTAGTTTATCCCAGGGTAAACAAAACACCCGGATGTTCAAAATCATTTGTAGGTGGTAAAAAACTTGAATTCAAACAAATTTTCTCTAAAACATTTGTTTCTATCTTAATATCTGACTCATCAATTACAAAATACAGGGAGCTGCCCCATCCTGTATATCGTGAATTTGTAATTTTTTGCTAATTTAATTTTACGCTTTACGCAAGTAAAATAAAACTAATAGTGCAATATACACTATGAACTAGAGTATTTCTATAATTGATATTTACTTATTGTTGTTATACAGGGTAGTCTTCTTTATACGGGGTGACGCAAACATGTGATATCAAAACAACGTAGTTAATAAAAAAAATTTGTCACATTTAGTACAGTTACTGAATGCACATCTTAAAAATATTTTCGATTATACAAAGTGTTCCAGAGAGTCATGTGGCAGCATAATCTTACATTTTTTTAAAATAGAACACAACATATTTTCTTTAAGGTTCGAAAACATCTCATCAAGAGTTTTAAAAAAATACAGCATATCAATATACTGTACAGAGTATTTTCGAAGATATAGCTAATTATCAGTAAAAATGACACCTACTTTAACGCTCTGTTATAAAGTATCTTGAAATAATATAACATGTATTCTTCCAACATTTTACTTCAATGTCAGTTGCTGTGTTTAGCATTAATTACTTTTATTATCGGAAACATCATTAATACAGGGCGAAGCAAACTAAAAAGCAAGGACAATTTTTTTTAAATTATGTCATTTTAGGGATTATTAGTACAATTAATTAGTTTTTTAAACGATATAGTATATGTAGGATATAAGTTTATGCAACTGTAAATATTTTATAAAAACCGAAAAATAGTGTATTATACGAGCAAAAATTAAGATATCTTAAATTTTTCCATAAAATTTCTTGTACATTTTGTGTTAAAATTGTAGGAGGCTACAGACTTTTAGTTCTCACTATGTAATAGTACTCTGAAGATCATTCTTATATACAGGGTGGCGCAAACTTCTAACATTGGAGGATAACATCATTGGGAAAATGTAATTACTTTAAAAATTGGTGATATTTAGTACAGTTTCTGAGCGTACATTTTAAAAAATATTTTTGATTATACAGGGTGTTCCAAAAGCCTTGGCAACACAAACTTACATTTTTTTTTAAATACAACACACTATATTTTCTTTAAGGTTCGAAAAGATCTCATCAAGAGCTTTAAAAATATATAGCATGTCAATGTATTGTACATGGTATTTTAGAAGATATAGCTATTTATAAGTAAAAATGACACCTACTTTAACCTCATGCGGTTTTGAAGTTATTTATTTTTAATTATTCAATTAACACTAATAAGTATATATCGCTAGCAGAGATATTTATTAGTTAAAATCTTAACACTTAGGATGCTGATAAATTGATTTTAACAATTGGAGGAATTCCCATAAGTGAAATTCGAAGAGCTATGACAAAGTGTCATGAATGCTTTATCTTTGTTTAAGCTAAAATTGTCGTCATTTTGAACATCTTAATAAAAAGCTTCATTAAATATTGTCGTTTATGTAATTATAAACATTTTTTTTCCCGAAATCGTCACTAAAGTACAAAAAATCGGCACTAAAGCAATTCATTATACGACGATTTTTAAGTTCACTTTTTCACCGTTAGAGATGTGAAATAGTTACTTGAGGAAAGCGATTCTTTTGCCTTTCCTCATGTGTTAGACACAACATTTTTTCCACGACATTCCCCAAAAAAACAACCTAATGAAAGAAGTAATATTGTAAACGTAACTTATTGTTACAGAATTTCGTCACATTTTCGTATGTAAAAGCAAAAGTTGATAATAGGTGGTTCCCAATAGTCTCGCTACAGTATTCTGTAGTATCGGTGCGGTCTCAATCTGTCATAGCACAGCCGCGTAATTCTAACCAATAAATGTAGGGTAGCAATTTTTAAGAGTCGAAATATAAGATATTAAATTAAACAAACCTGATTGAATACTAAATTAAATTGTAATTGTTAACTAAGTACTAGGCGCATATAGTTCTAATAACACATTCTTACATTTTTTAAAGAGGCATTTTTGTAACACATTATTTTCCTTGATAGTGAGGAAACACGAATTTTCCTCACTATTTGTAGAGAAGAAACGTCCGTTTTCTAAGTATGTCGTGGAAAAAATTTATGTAAATTTTAGGATCGCGCATGCGCGATGTAATCATTTGACGTAAATAAGAAAACAGCTGATTACATTTGCTACTTAAAGAACGTTATGAAATTGTGAGATTTTGTTTAAATTTTGGTATTTCGAAAAATATAATATGTACCTCGGCACTTAAGTGTTTTATCATGACGCACGTGTTTTATTAGTCTCGGCTATCGTCTCTGCAACTAAAACACATTCGTCATGAAAAATCAAACTTTGTGTGCCTTGACACATAAATAACTATTTGAATAAACCTTAATTAACTATTAATGTCAAACCGTTCATTCGATTGAGTTGAAACTTTGGGGAATTGTTGGGCGCATGTCCGTGAGGGTTTTTGAGTTAGTAAAAATATGTTCCGATAGATGGAAGGCAACCCTTCTCTGAATGTGTTAATTTCATATTTAGTGGCAGTTAAAGCGGAGTTAACACGAGATAACACGACATTCATTTTAGGCGGTACGAAGTTTGCCGGAACAACTTTACACGATGTACTATTAAGTAAACGAAAATCGGGATACTTTGGTTCTACAAGTTAAATAAGCATACATACTTTAAGATTAAAACCCTGACCTTATTACATTATATACAATCTAACAAAATAGGGTGAACAGTTCAGGTAAACTTTAAAGTATGGATATAATTGTTTTTTTGTATTAATCCTGTTTCGATGCATATTTTTATTTATTACGTTTATTTTTACAATAAATAAGCTTAATATTTTAACCGTGTTTTGTGTTTTTTATTATTACATTTTTCCTCAATTTCTCTAGAAAGAGTCTCAAACTTATTCTCACTATTTTAATTGAGTTGTCTAATAAAACTTTAATTAACAAGAAAGTGATGCACCAATAACCAATAATTCAAATTTAGCAAAATTTCAAAAACATAATCAACACACAATTGCGTATTATGTTTAATAACATATTATTAGCAGTTATTTAATTTAATTGTTAATAATATATTGCCATACGAGAGATAAATTTCACCACCTTAATCATGAATTATCGTAAAGAAATGTTTTACTGTTAAACACAGGAAATTACCATAGTTTTTAAAAATAACGACAATAATGAAAAGAAGGGATTTACAATAGGTAGCTACTATGGTCTTCCACATCCTGTTTATCGAAAAAACGTTTTTACTTTTCAAAATGCACAAAATTACTAGATTTTGATAATAACCACGATAATGAAAATAATAAATTTACAATAAGTAGTTGTTATTGTTCTTCTAAATCTTCTTCAGTTCCCTTCCGCTTCCGTAGTGATTCTTGTTTTATTATGTTTTTCTTAGTTATGTAGTCGTTAATAACTTCATTGTTAATTAAGTGAATTAGCAATAGTGGGGGGTACCTAATACTTATTAATATAGATAACTAGCTGTCCTGGCGAGCTTCGCTACGCCAAATAAAACAATTGTTAGCAGTTATCTGTTATCCTCCCGAAGAGAAGCGAAAAACATCAGTGATTTTCAAAAAATCATATCTCCGAAAGAATGCGTCCGATCGCAAATTTTTTTCGGTGGAAAGGTACATCTTTTGGCTACCTTCGCTCCATACATTTCGACCTCCTCAGAAACATGCACACCCACTGTGCGACGAAAAACGGCTAAAAAGTAAATTTCGCGTTTTTTCGCGATTTCTGTAGAAGTGTGTAAAATTTCATTCCAATCGGACTAACGGTTTAGGAGGAGTTCGAGGAGAAACAAACAAACAAACACACATTCATTTTTATATATTAGATGTGTGCCTATTACTTCATTAGTAATTCTGTTTGAAATGCCTGTTCATACCACAATAGATTTAAAAGCTAGTATCGTTGCTGAGAGCGGCGAAATTTCTCGATTTTTAAATGTTTCGCGATCTACTGTTGGACGAGTGCGACGGAAATGGAATCTCGAACATACGATAACCAGAGCGGCTGGTGGCGGTAAACGAAGAGTATCAACGCCAGCTGAGGGCGAAGAATTATTAGCCTATGTAAGAGAGCACCCTTCCACAAGCTACACTAATGCGAACAATTAAACTGGATTTTCTAGATGTCGTGTAAGGAGTTTGTGCTAGATTGAAAGAGGTCGGAATAAAACAATATGAAGCGGCTACTAAGGAATTATTAACGAACGAACCCTTCGACTAGAGTTATTTTCAGCGTTGAAAAAACTTTCAGTAATACCAACAATCGATTCGAAAGTATTTCGATCCCTTAGAACTCGATACGAAACCGATTACGTTAACTTTAAAAAACGTAGTGGTCGATTTTCTGTAAATGTATTGGGTTAGGTAAGATATCGCGGGCCAGGAGTTTACTGAGTAATTGACCGACGCCTCAATTCCGAAGCATATTTAAACATTCTCGAAAGTGTTATGACGCCATCTGTTCAGGTTTTACATGGTGAAAATAACTACATTTTCCAACAAGTAAGTTAAAATATATGTATTGTCTTATTTCACTTTTGAACTTTTACTGTGATATAATAATTGATTATTACAAGGATAATGAACCTATACATTCGTCAAGGATAGTCCAAAATTTGTATACAGCAAAACAATGTTCCTGTGTTGGCGTGGCCTGCAAAAAGCCCTGATCTCAATATAATTAAAAACGTTTGGGGTTTACTGACAAAGATCATTCAAAACCCATAAAGGGTAAATTTCATAGCGCAAAACCGGGAATAATTAAATGCGGTAATTGAAAATGCGTGGGAGGCGATTGGAGTCGACTATATTCAAAATTTAGTAGCGTCAATGCAGTAATGCATTGACAATGAAGGTAGTCATACTCACTATTAATTTTATATTTTTGTCAAATACAGCTAAGTATAGTGTTAACATTAAGGAAACTTTTTCCGATTTGTATTTATTGTTTTTAATATACAATAATAATTATAATTTCGTTAAATTGATGTTTATCATTAAACATTTGTTTTACATATGTTTTATGTTCTTGTATTCTGATGAAAAAGTTATGTCTTAAGTGCACGACAACAAAAGTTTAAGTTTGATCTCGAAATAACTAAAAATTAAAAAAATAAACGCACATCTCTATTTTTGCTTCAATTAGTCTTGTTAACTATTCCATCCATCAATCCACAGGTTTCGATAAACTGTCTTAATTTAGTTACTTATTACGTATTCAGTAAATCAAATGCGTCTTTAATTTTATACAATAACCCATAATTTTAAAGAAACTTAGAAATTGTCTCAACGTTTCAATAGTAATATACCATTAGTGATTCATTAGCCTGTCGATTTATTTCATAACAGAAATTGAGTTCGGACTCGTGCAAGTGTTTTCTTTAAGCAACTCTGTTGAGTTATGAAATAGAAGACAGACTTATGAGATAATTTCAATCAAGAGTGGTATTTTATTCGACTAGTTCACGAACAAAATGAAAGGTCAAACGTCCATATCCATGGTTATGTCGTTGAAAACACCAAAGTTGTTAGACCAATCATAATTTAAAGACAGCTGGTGTTTTCGGGGGTAATACCATAAGAGCTTGTGTTTATCCGGACAAACTTTCATTTTGAACGAGAGCTTTGTTGCTTGGTAATTGACGAGAGCAAATAACATTGTAAAATCGCAATACCTTATGTTATTTGCTCGAGTCGTATTGCCCATATGCAATAAAGCTTGAGTTTTGTCAAATTGAAAGTTTGTTCCGGGTATAAACACAAGCTCGAATGGTATTTGATAAAACAATTAAATGAATCATTTAATTACAAATTAATAAACACTATATTTTTATTAAACATCGCAAAAACGTTAACATAACTCTAGTTACCATGAAAATATCAACAAGGGGTTTATCCATTTGCAAACATACCTACTTGCAGTTTATCCGATGTCAAAATGACAAAAAGTATAATTAAATGCATTGTTTTTGGCAGATGAATTAAATTGTCTCTGATTTGTGATTAGCTAGATAATGTGAAAAATTTTGATATAAGTGAAATAGTCATTAAAATGATTGCAAATAAAAACAGCTACCTACATTCGTATTGTGTATTTAAAAAAAAATGCTAAAAAACGAAACCCTTCCTAGTATTGCAACTTATTTGGTTAATTAAATTGATATTTATTATGAGACATGTTTAAAATAGTGAGAATGAGATTGATGTAGAAAAAGTTATTTAAAAATCTAAAAATGAAAAAAACAAAAGATAGGTACGGTCAAAATATTAAATTAATTGAATACTAAAAATAAAATGTGACGAACGTTGAGTGATAATCTCTGGGCAGGATTTAATTCAAGAACACAATAATTTCAATGCGTTTACCTAAACTGCAAATCTTCACCACTATTCTTCTGTTTAATTCTAAAGAATGTACAAAGGTCAGGTACTACATCCTAAACATTAAAGTAGATATGCTTATTTAATGAAAGGTAAATATTTCCTCTATAAATTATCATTAATTGGATTGTTCTTCGTTGAGGAGGGGCACCAAAAAACCATTAAGACGTTTTTTCAGGCAACGTTTCGTGCAGGCCAAAATTTTGGATTTTAAATGGGACACCCGGTATTTTTGATATTTTCGGAATCAGCGGATCATTTTACACGATTTGAATATTTTGAAAAAGGTTTCTAAAAAAATTTGTTTAATTAAGTTTTAGGAACAAAGGACAGGAACACCAACTGCAGCGTCTATTTAACCAACAGAAAAACACCAACAACTGCACCAAAACTTGACTCGGACACGTGTTTCAACAGCTAAGCTGTTATCATCAGCGATACCGATACTAAAAATAAAAACAACGGGAAGCTTATATATACTATCTGCTTATCACGCATCGTTAACTTAATTGATTCTTAGATAAGCTTAAATAATTCCGAAAATCCTAATGGACCGTTATCATCATAATTCATAAGCAAATTTCTGTTTTAAAATTTCTAAACTTTCATAAGAATCAAGTTCGTTTTTTATTATCTACCTTCTTAATTAATTCAATGTCGCCTACTATATGGCCATTTTCAAGCATAAGCTTATCTCCGTTTATGGCTAACCGGTTCATGGGTAAATTTGAAACTGATATAAAAAATAAATTAGATTATTTTCCTAGAATTTGGTGTAGATATGTAGATGACGTTTTTGCAGTCATCGACACTAAAGTTTACAGCCCTCAGCAATTTGTAGAAATTTTAAATTCAAAATTTGAGACGATCAAGTTTACCTATGAAACAGAAACAAACCTTAAGTTACCTTTCTTAGACACTTTAGTGACAAGAAATGGCAACAAACTAGATATAGATATTTATCGTAAAGACACTAACACTATGAGGTTTATAACAAATGATTCCAACCATAGTATGCAACATAAACTTGCATCTTTCAACTTTTGATTCACCGATTATTACATTTCCCATTGTCAAAACAAAACTTTGATAAAGAACTGCAAAATATTAAGCAGATTGCATCATACAATGGTTTTCAAGAATCAATTGTCACAACATAATTAGAAAACATAAACATAAGTTAAACATTAGAAACATTACAACGTTAGGAATTAGTAATAGCAAAATAGATAAGAAATATGTCAAATTACCAAATTATCCCACATACACAAAAGGTCTTCAAAAATATTTTCAAAATTTGATTATAAAACAGTAACCTCTAGTAGTAACAACTTGCAAAATCTTTTAGGCAATCCGAAAGACCCAATAGAAATGTGTGATAAATCGGAAATATATAAAATTAATTGTAAAGACTGTAACCAAGTATATATAGGGCAAACCAAGACACCTATTAAAACTCGTTTTAAAGAGCACGTAGCTCATGTCAAATATCATCGCACAGATAGGTCCAGTGTTGCCATGCATATGCTTGAAAATGGCCATAGAGTAGGCGACATTGAAGTAATTAAGAGGGTAGATAATAAAAACGAACTTGATTCTTATGAAAGTTTAGAAATTTTAAAAAACAGAAATTTGCTTATGAATTATGATGATAACGGTCCATTAGGATTTTCGAATTATTTAAGCTTATCTAAGAATCAATTAATTTAACGATGCGTGATAAGCAGATAGTATATATAAGCTTCCCGTTGTTTTTATTTTTAGTATCGGTATCCCTGATGATAACAGCTTAGCTGTTGAAACACGTGTCCGAGTCAGTTTTTGGTGCAGTTTTTGGTGTTTTCTGTTGGTTAAGTTTTAGGAAAAAAAATTAAACGCCGCCTATGATCATAACTCATTAAGAACCTTCTAGTTATGACTAGAAAAATTAGAAACAGCAATTTTTAGCACGTGAATTGGGTTATACCTCTTTAAAGTTTCTAAATCACTTTTATCAAATTTACTCAATTTTTTCAAATATAAACAGGCCGGGTACATCAGACAGGAGTGAAGACGATTTTTTTCCCAATTTTTTGACACCAAATTTTTGAAAATCGGCCGAGAAATAACATCACAGTAAAAAAAATAAAAAAATCTAAGGCATGCAATCATAAAATAATTCCTAGAAAAATAGCACCTTTGGATTGTAAATTCTTTTAAAAAATATTCTGTGGCTCTGAAAAGAACCGTTTTGTGTGGGTATAAACCGTTTACAGCAATTGTTCGAAGTGACCACCATTTTGAGCAAGACATTCCCTGACTCTTCTGATATTGTTTTCTGCTACTCCTTCCAACATTTCTGGAGTGACGGCGTTAAATGCATTTAAAATGCGTTCTTCCAATTCAGCAAGATTGAAAACTGGTGTAGCATAAACAATACCCTTGATGTGACCCCACAGATAAAAGTCAAGAGGAATGAGATCTGGGGATCGTGCTGGCCAACGCACTGGCCCATGAGTAGAGATGACATTCTCTTCAAAACTTTCCAACAAATGCTGCGTGACGTCTCTAGAATTATGGGGCGGAGCACCGTCTTGTTGAAAAAACATTTGGGCTAACAACCGTAAAGGCAGGTTATCCAGTGCTTCCTGGATTTGGTTTCGTAAGAAACCCAAATACAGAACTCCAGTCAGCGTGCCTTGGAATAAAATCGGACCGATAATTCGGTTTCCAAGAATCCCCGCCCAAATCTTTCTTGAAATCGACCAGGTCTAATAATGCGCCTGTTGTTTTGTGACCAATACCTGCAAGTCTGCCGATTAAACATTGCATTACAAAACCTGAATTCATCCGTGAACAGAATTTTTTGTACAAAATCGTTATCGTTATGCTTGTTTAGTAGAAGCCAAGTACAATAAACCCGTATTCTGTCTTCATCACCATCGTACAAATGCTGGTGTAAATTGTACTTAAACGAGCGATAATTATGCTTCTTAAGAATTCGACGCACAGTTTCTCTTGACGCATCCACCTCCAAAGCAATCTCTCTTAACCACGCCGTAGTATTCATATTAACAAACGCCAACACGTTAATTTCCAAATCTTCACAACCAACAAAGCGATCTTCCCTTTTTCTTACCGGATTCCTTCCTACCGGGAAACCGCTCTGCGTAGAGTTGTTGCGCTTGACGGCCGTTCTTCCTACACTCGCCGTAAAATTCAACATGTCAACTTTTTCATTTTGGGAATAGCCCTATATCATTAATGTTATTCATAATGATAACTTAGTGAATTTATTATTAATTATCAACAACAATCAAACTAAAAAACTTTTTAAAGTGCAAATTCAAAACAGGAATGACAATCTGTTTTGATAAATACAGTATTATTGAGTTTTAGAAACCGCGACTTTTGTTTCCCGCGTTGCTAAGCTGTCAACAATTCCAAGGGTTACTATTTTTTTGTTCGAAGTGTTCTTATTGTTTTGGTCCATTCATTGTTGTCATTTTAATTTGTATTTTTTTACTGTAATGTTATTTCTCGGCCGATTTTTAAAATTTGGTGTCAAAAATCGTCTTCACTCCTGTCTGATGTACCCGGCATGTTTACATTTGAAAAAATTGAGTAAATTTGATAAAAGTGATTTAGGAAACTTTAAAGAGGTATAACTTAATTCACGTGCTAAAAATTGCGGTTTCTAATTTTTCTAGGCATAACTAGAAGGTTCTTAATGAGTTTTGACCATAGGCGACGTTTAATTTTTTTTCCTAAAAATTAATTTAAAAAAATTTTTTTTGCGAAAAATTTTTCAAAAATAGTCAAATCGTGTGTAAAATGATCCACTGATTCCGAAAATGTCAAAAAATACAGGGTGTCCCATTAAAAATCCAATATTTGGGTCACTTCCGGTTTAACCGAAAGTGACACGAAAATCATTTTTATCCCATTAAACTCAAAAGGTCGTCTTTAGTAAATGCTCCAAATTTCAAATTTTTATCTTCAATAGGAAAAAGATATTCCTGTGTCACTTCATATAGTAACAAAAAATCGACAAAAAACACTGACAAATAAGTATTGTTGAATTGGCATTAGAGAGATCTTTACAGTAGTGCAAAAATATATAGGGTGTCCTTTAACAAAATTTAAAGATGATATCATGTGTCACGAAATGTGACATTTCTACAACTTCATTTCTTCTTCTTGGGCATAACTACCCACTGTTTATAATTGCCAAATTTCAATATCGTAGTTCAGATAGTTTTCGAGATATAAACTAACCAAAACCTCATGGCTCACACTGTATTTACACAAACTTGAATCTGTCTTTTCTAGCACACATGAATAAAGAGAAACAGCAATAGTATATTAAAGAACTAGTTTCCAGAAGACGCATTTTATAAGACGAGTACAGTTTCGAAAACGAGCTGCGGAAAGTACGAGTCGCTAAAATGCCTTCTGAAACGAATTCTTTATACTATTTTTTCTATTTTGGGCTTTTCAGATTGATTTAAAAATAAAATTTCGCGAGTTTTTAAATTTGGGGAATTTTGAAGTGTAATTGCTAAGGTGGCAATATTTTCATTAAACTTTGGTTTAAATGCCAGTTTAAGTTTAATTAGTACATTTATCATACGTTTAATTAAAAAAATGGGTGGAAATAAAAATAAGTAGAAAAATAAATCTACTGAACATTAATTACGATATAAATTAACGCACACCGAACGTAACGAAAGCTTGGACGTTATCAGTGTTACCACCGTTCGAAATAAAAATTGTTCTATTTTTATAAAAGAACTCATTTGGGTGCTTTTATAGCTCTGTAAGCGACCAAAATGGAAAGAATTATTATAAGGTACAGGGTGAGTCAGTTTAATGTTCCCTTGGGGGGTTTCGGCCAGTTCTCGACATTTTACAGGAAAAGTAACTAAAGGGTGTCGAGCTCAATTTTGATATGTCGGAAGTGGCCGAAACTCCCCCAGGGAACACTAAACTGACTCACCCTGTACATACGCAAGCTTAACTGATTTTAACTATATAACTTTTATTTGATACATAATAAGGCTGAATAAATGATAAATATAAAAATGTATTGTAATTGTATAAATTAAAAATTACCCTTAGCTTGGCTGATCTTACGAATGATGGAAAGTAAAATTATACTATACTATGTTATTTTTGGAGGCAATATCACTCGATTCTGCATAGAGCTGATTTAGGCGACTATGTTTTTTATTTGTTTTCAAGTACTTACTTTCATTGGAATCTCGATCTGTTTGACAAAATCAAGTGCTTCGCTCTCGTGAACTTTTCAAAAACATCTATTGTTAAATTACCTACATGGAAGTAAGCAAGAGAAAAAAAAACAAAACTAATTAGCCCAAAACCTGAACTCGAATGGTATTTGTTAAGACAATTCCATAAATCAAGTGTCTTATAATAAGGTGAAGAAAACCTTAATAAGATTATAAATAAGGAGGAATGAAATTATACATTATTCTCCACCACAATATTTTAATTTTCACAATATTTTGGCTTTGCAAATATACCATTTTGTGTTTTTTATTTGTCAAATCTACAGTTGAGAGATAGAATTTTCAAACTGATGTGAGGTTTTCTAGATATAAGTAGTTGATACGCCATGGTAGTGTAATTTATCCGATTTTTTTATGCACTTGCAATTCTGTTCCTTCCTATTTATCGGATAGCAAACTAGGATTTTTGTATAAACAAATGATATTTTTCACATATAAGTGGAATTGTCTATATCAATGTGTGCAAGTAGCAAGTAAGTTAGGGTGCTGCTGTTTGTGCATGTTAACGTGATAAGTCGGTAAAAATATAACATTTGCATAGTTACCTGCTTCATTAAAGGCACCTTTGATAATTAAATTTTCAAAATCACCTAATTCAATATCTTGTCGTTCCATTCCAGCTCTCCTCAATTTAATCATTTCTTCCGTAATCAAAGATTCGCCTGTGTTTGATAAAAATATAAAAATAGTTTGGCGATAATCTACCTTGTGAATATTTTTGTTATAATCAATTAATGGTGTAATAACATTTAATATATTCGATGGCATTTTATTAACTTCATCGAATATGAAAAGCTGTTTAGGACATCTTGAAACATTTGTTTTTATCCACTGATATAGGTTTTGCTGCAAACATAAATGCAATTAAAAACATTTCTGTCAATAAATAATATTACTTGATATTCAGAAACTTTCGATTCATCTGGAAAGTCAATTCTACCTACAAAATGGTGAACATGATCACTTTTCGCTCCTAAAGTATAAAGTGCTTCTTTAATAAAACCGGTTACATAATTTTTCCCACCTCCCGGCCACCCATGGAAACTTAAAGTTAATGCTTTCGGAGATGGACTGTTTTCATTCCAATGTGCTCGTAAAGCATTAACTATAACTTCTTGTATCAAATCCTGTCCGTACACCTTATTTTTTAGCAAGGATTCTAATTCTACAATAACAAATTAATTTACCTTTTGTCAACAATATAAATTGTTACATACTATCAAAATCGCCAGGAATTTCGTTTTGTGTACAACATTCTTTGTATTTACAAATAGTGTTTTGGTATAAAAAAGAGCCTAAAGCTACTCCTACAGACCCAATCAGTAAACATCAAAACATATCACAATTGTATTAAAACCTAAGTGTAAAATTAAAATAAATGTACAGATAACTATATTCATTATTGAATAGTAGAATGTAATTTAAATTTTATACAGATAACTTCTGGGTGCATGGTTTAAATGTATATTTATTATTCGTGGGTTAGGACATGCGAACCTAATTTTTTTTGCAACCAATGAAAACCTTAGGATTGCATTTAAAACAACACGTGCATTTGTTATTGGTGGTTCAATTACCTCCTACAGGATACGTACAAAGTATTAATATAGGGTGAGTCACAAATAGGATTGAACGAGTCGTATTGGTTGGCTTTGGGCCGTTTAGGTTGCCTTTGGGCTCTTGAGTATTTCATGTTATATCGCATTAGAAATACTATTACTGACTGCCAACTTAAATAATGCAGGTACAAAATAATATTGTTAAAGTCGCCTATAAAAAATAATTTTTAATAAATACCCAATGAACAAGTGTTTCACGCAGAACTCGACATCGTTGTAATTGTGTAAAATAGTATCGAAAGTATACAACATTTTGGTCAAAAAATAAAGTAAATGTCTAACATCAATAGTAAGTGCGTCACATTTTTTTATAGAAAGAGTGAAAAAACAATATGATTAATATACATAATTGTTTAAGGCCTTAAGACAGCTCCAGGTAACTGAGACCCAGACCACGCCCCGCGCTTGTACTCTTTAAACGTTGTAAGCTTGGAATTTTCTTGATATCTTGTGTACATACGGACGGCCGGTGATCCTACAGACAAAAAATTATTTTTGATTTATTATAACATATAATAACTTTAATTCGTCGAAAAAGTTAAATAATAAGGTATTAAAGTTTTGGGTTTAGAAATCGTTCTATTTTATTTATAATATGTATAAGATTAGAGGATATCTTAGTTTTTAACTAATGCATTTGTACTACTGATGAAAAGGCTATAAATCACAATTTTACACCAACACAAAATGAAGAAAACCAATAGTTGTTTATATATTTAAGATAGAACAATGAAGCTTTGCAACGATGATTGATATTACTATTAACAAATAGATGCCAAAAGTTTCGGATAAAAAAAGGTTTAGATATATCGATACCAAACATTCCAAATCCCACCGTTGTTTTATTAATTATTTGTTAGAGTAAAGTCAACATCGGAAGACACCAAGCTACGCAATAAATGTGACATCAGAGTGCAAAGCCCAACTTAAAAAAATAAACTTATAATAACATAAAAGTTTAGATAAGTAAAATGTGTGTCTTGCGACATCTCGTGTAAAGATTGACACGTGTGAATAGTATAAACTAAGAAAATGCCAACAGTTAACTGTAACGACATGTGTGTGTTAAAGTGCAAAGCGCTATCTAAGCGATAGCTTTAATGCTTGAACCACTAGTTGTCGATAAAGCCAAGTATAACTGGTACAGAAGCACACACGCAACGAAAGAAAAAGTTTAAGTTACTTCATGTTACTGTCAGACAACAGGCAGTGAATAATTAAAAAAAACTATTTTGTAGAATAACCAATAAACAAATTTGCTACGTCGCAAAAATTAAGGGGTTATAAACAAAAGGATCAGCTACAAACTTATGTTTTCAGGGCGCGTAGCAGTAATATCTGGGTCATTTTCCAAAAATTACTGCATCTTTATCTAGTCAAAAATGCGTTTCTGCGCTGGTTAATGTTTAATAGAGTTGTTAAATATAAAACCAGATGATCAAATAAGAGATATCGTCGGTTATATGATAGGAACTGTTCATTCTACACCTTTTGGAAAAAAAACTATCTTATGGAAACTCACCATGACAAATCGCTAGAAATTTTTTATGTTTTAAAACCACCGTTAGAGGCGTAACTTGCCCTGCTAATCAAATAATTGCGATTTTATCACAAATTCGCTAAAAAAGTGGTACTTTTAACTTTAGTTATCAGTGAGCAACAAGTAACATGTGACTGTATATTATCATGTAACGGTTTTAGGGTGTATTTTTTCAAGGAAACTTGCCGATTTTACTATTTGAATTCTTTTTGTTCATCCCCAACAGTTTTTCTTCCTGCTTCCATGATAACCGTCTTCTCGATACACGATAACTAGTTTCTAAGATAGAGCCAATTTAATCACTCACTTGATCTGGTGTTCCAACTTTGACAGCTAATATCTACTGTTAGATAAATGATATCAAACTGTGGTTTCGCCGCTGATTTCAGCCCTCCATGGCCTTTCCTTTTGTGTTATTGTATGTATCCAGTACTATTTAAATTATTGCGAAAAAATCGCTGCATAACCTCTCTTTCTAAAAAAAAAACGCCCTCTATCGTTGTAATGTATAATCTAGGTAAAAATTGTAAAAAATGTTTGTGGCAAAAAGCAAAAAAAACCTTTCGAAAATGTTAAAAAATATGTCAGGAATAAAATGTTACTTGTTCCCCACTGGTAATTTTCCATTAGTCAAAAGTACCACTTTATTAGCGAAATTGTGATAAAATTATTCGACCAGCAGGGCAAGTTACTCCCTCTAGCGGTGGTTTTACAAACGTGAACACATTTTCAAGCGATTTGTCATGGTTCCTGACACACAAGCGACGACCTCTCTTATTTGATCACCCGGTACATTAGGAATAAGTTAAAAAGTGTGCCTACAAACAATATCCCCTAAGGAATAATGGCGCACCCTACAACAATAAATTACTAAATTTATTTATAAGTTTATTAAACAAAATAAATCACTTACTTTATCTTCTCCACCATTCTATCACCAACACTTTTTTAGGTAAATACCAAGTTCATATGATTGTTAATGGTATTTCGGGTATGCACAAGAATAGCAGCCTTGAGGTTTAAATTTAAGTTTTGACAGCGTTTTGTTAACTAGATAACCAACTAACGTTGAAAAAGAATTTTATTTAAAAACGATATTTTAAATTAGGCTACCGTACCTAGGGTTTATAAATTTATCTAAAATGCCACGAATTATGATTAAAGGTGGTGTGTGGAGGAACACGGAAGTATGTGCATTATTTATTTAGGTTAGGTATTTAAACTAAATCTTTTCAGGATGAAATCCTGAAAGCGGCTGTTATGAAATATGGCAAAAATCAGTGGTCTCGAATAGCGTCATTATTGCATCGGAAATCTGCTAAGCAGTGCAAAGCACGTTGGTTCGAGTGGCTTGATCCAAGTATCAAAAAGACTGAATGGTCGAGAGAAGAAGATGAAAAACTTTTACATCTTGCGAAGTTAATGCCCACTCAATGGAGAACCATAGCGCCTATTATTGGTCGCACAGCAGCTCAATGCTTAGAACGTTACGAGTATTTACTGTAAGTAATGGTAATATTTATTTCCTAAGTCAAATGTGTGTCTTACGACATCTCGCTTATAACAGGGACACGTGTGAATAGTATAAACTAAGAAAAATGCCAACCGTTAACTGTAAAGACTTGGCTTTATCGACACAAGTCTTTCTTTTTATTTATTTCCTATTAAGTAAATATTTACTTACATATTTCATAGATAATTTTATATGATAACTAACCATGATTTTAAATAATTTAAATCTTAATGTTATAACCTATTTTGCCTCAACTTCTCAGTAATGTATTCAATCCAATCCAGAAACAATACACATTCGGGTTCCTATTAGACAGTGTACAGCCGACAGGTTAATATATATATAAAATTTTGAACTGAATTGTAATTGCTAGAATAAGAAATTGTTGATACGAAACAATCAGAATTAGGAGTTTCCAAATATGTCACGAGAACAGCTGATTGTGGACAACTAAACGGTCGATCTTACAGACAGCTTTTTCCTGTTTTTAGAGGTTTACAAAGATTTTGGAGTGTTTTTAAATATTCAAAGTCCATATTTAAGTTTTGTTAAATGGGGTAGATACCTAAATTTATTAATTTGCCATTTTACTAAAAAAATTGTAATAATAGCAGCTAAGTTTATTTCTTCTAATGAAAAATTACTGATGCTTTAATACAATTTTTGCCACAAATATACTGCCGTCCTACAGAAGAAACTCGTTTGTGCAGTGGAAGAACTTTGGAGATATTGACGTTTGAAAATTTGAGGCAAACAAATTAATGCCATTTCATTATTAATTGAAAGACAAATATGATTTTTGCATTTACAATTTTAATACATGACAATGACATTCAGCATTTTTCCAAATCTTAATTTATCTTCTTTCATTGTTAACTCACATACGAGGTTTTACTCTTGTGTTTCATTTTTTACTTAGCATAAACAGCGCATGTAGCATTTTTGTTCAATGAATATCTCTTGTTTTAAAGTTCTTAATTTTATTTCAAATTTTCAATATAAAGTAGGCAAGAACAACTCGAGACAAATTTTTTATTATTTATTAGATGAAAAATAGAAAATAATAGTCGTAATAATAGAACTCAACGGAAATTCAAATGACAATTTATTATGAAGAACAAAATTAAAAAAAAAAAAACAGCATTAATTACTCATCCTCAATTTGATTTATTAAATCTGCAGAAGAGTTGTTTATTGAAAGCTCTTTCCAGAATATATGTTTATATTCTCGACATATTCCAGAGGGTTCTTCATCAAAGTGTCCTTTCGTGTCTGACTAATTCTTCTTTCCTTGTCATTCGGATTCGGTTTTTTCAAAATTCTAGATTTTTGCCCAAAATAATAATAATAATAATAAACGTCTTTATTCATCTCAAGGCGAAGTTCAGCTTAGTGGCAAAAATAACCACTATCTGATCTACCACTTAAACCTTGATTTAAAAGAGATAATGAACAAATTAACATTACATTCTACTTATACATATTAAATATTAAATTTGTGGCACATATTTTGCCCAAAATTGAAAATTCACTTCTCAGCTGACTGAAGTAAATAATTTTTTATTTGCCGTTTAAAACTAGACGAACTTAAATCCTTGAAGTGTTTAGGAACAGTATTATATAATTTATATATATTGTAACTAAATCCTCTCAAATAGAACAGTGTAATGGACCGGTGGTGTAAGAAGTCCTCTATTTCGAATATTTAAATTGTGTACGTCTGTTCGAAATGCTAGTCGTTCAAATAAATACGAAGGTTTTTATTTTGGAGGACATTGTGAAACAGACAAATGCTTTGAAGTAAGTAACGATTTTTCATATTTAACCAATTTACTTCAGATAGTTTGTGCGAGATACGATTATATTTGCGGATGCTAAAAATGTATTTAAGACAGGCATTTTGAACTCTTTGTATTCTATTTTGGTCAGAAACATCAATACACGGCCCATAAACTGGTTGACAATACGTAAATTGAGACAGCACAATCGAGTTACACAGTAGGATCTTTAATCTTTTAGATAATACATGTCGATGTGAATACAGCAACTTTAGGTTAGCGTATGCTGTTTTAATATATTTTGAAACCTGTTCTTTGTACCTAAAAGTATTATCCATGATTAATCCTAAATTTTTTGCTTTATCCATTGTCGGAAGCAGAGACCCGTTTAAATATAATTGTACCGAATCTTTGATAGCAGCTAAGTTTTTCTTGTTTCCGAATAAAATAACCGAGGATTTCGATGGATTTAAGACCAGGCAGTGTTTCTCAGCAAAGGAAAAAATAGTTTTTAAATCACTATTAATAGATTTCATTCCAGATTGTAGATTATTTTCTGTAAACGAGTAAAACAGTTGTGTATCATCGGCATATATATATATATATATATATATATATATATATATATATATATATATAATATATATATATATATATATATATATATATATAAACTTTACAATATTTAACGTGCAGATAAAAACTTGAAGTGTAAATTGTATATAAAAGAGGACCAAGCACAGACCCTTGAGGTACTCCAGACCGTATTATTGTGCATTGCGAAGTTTGCTCTCCCAAGCTGACACGTTGAGTACGATTATTTAAGTAACTTGCTAAAAGTAGTATAGCTTCTGGTTTTAATCCAAGATAATGTAAAATTGAAAGTAAAATGGAGTGATTAATTGTATCGAACGCTTTGCTAAAATCTAATAAAATTAAAATAGAAAGGTTACCAGAATCTCTCGATTGAAGCACATCATCTGAGACACTCAGCAAAGAAGTTGTTGTACTGTACCCAGGACGAAATCCTGACTGACAATCTGGTAGTAAGTTGTTCGTTAGGAGATAATCTTGCAGTTGTAACTTAAGTACGTTTTCAAGAATTTTAGAGAACGTAGCTAAGATTGAAATTGGTCTGAGATCATTAAATGATTTGGGACTGAGCACTTTGGTATAGGAATTATTAAAGAATCTTTCCAAGCATTAGGAAATATATTTTCTATTATGCAACTATTAATTATATGAGTTATATATTTTAGGAGAAAGAGACAACATAATTTTATCATTACAATATTAATTCTATCAAGTCCATGAGATGTAGATTTAATCTTATTTATAATTTCAGTTATAATCTCAACCGTAACAGCCTTAAAATAAAATAGATTGTTAATATTGTTTGCAATAGCCAATTGTTTTTCTTCCACGTTAAAATCTTCTTTATAAAATAGATCATATTGTCCTCTTCTTGTAACTGACCATACATTTTTAGTAAAGGTTTTTCCTTGTATAATTTTTTGAGCTAATAATTCGTCACAAAATTAGGCTAACGTCGAAAATCTGTGTAGCTCATTTCTTTAACAGTAATTCCTTTTTTGAAACTGTCTTTAACGACTTGAACGAAATCTTGGAAATCATAGCACTTTGGATGCTTTCTTAACCCTTCTTCTACCATATGGTGAAAACTGTCCGGCGGCATGTACAGGGTGGGCAAATTTCGACGTTTGTATAGGGTATCTCGGTAACCATAAGAGATAGAGAAAAATTGATGTCCGTGTCTCGATCTGTTTTTTTCGAGAGAAACTCATTGGTGAAAAGTGGAATCGGCTACCGTCTTTTGTTTTCGAGTTACAGCAAAGATCGATTTTTCTATATTTTGAAAAGTGTCTATATCCTAGTTGTTTATTAATTTAAAAAAATCTAGTAATATCATCTTTAGACACTTTTTGAGAGAACCTGAATGGCGCTGACGGATTTTAAATATCTACATTTGTTTACGAGTTATGAAATATTTTTTTCTTAAATAGAAACCATAGTTGGCTGTGATTTATTTTGATAGAGTTTTTTTTCTCTTTACGACGATATATACCTATCATGTAAGGTCAATCATACTTGAATTTAGTCAAAACTCATATTTTCCAATATCAAATAAAATTATCGTAGTTACCAAAGACATTTTGTTTTAATTTTATCACGAATGTCATGTATGTATGTTGCCTCTAATTACTTTACCACATTTTCATTCTTCAATGTTCTGAAAAGTACGAAATGGATTACGAAAACTATGAAAATTATATGTTAGAATGCTTTATTCAAAATAATAACAATTCCGACATTGCATCGGACATATACATCAATCGTTATCCAGAAAGAAGACAACCTCATAAGCCTATTTTTGTTAAATTAAAAGAATTGATCGTAGAAAGTGAAAATGTAATAATATACAGGACATTCCATAACAAAAACACAACTTTGATACGTTCTGTGTATTTTGGGACACCTGTATATTTCAAAAGTAATTTTAAAATATTCCTCCGATAGGTCTCTATCCATCCCAGATATATTTTCCAATTTTATTGAATAGTTTGTCTGTAATATTCCGTGTCGCATACCGTGAACAACCCTGTATATGTATATGATTGCAAAATTCAAATAAACACAAATAAAGAGAAATGAACAAATAAAGCAATAAATATTTCAATAAAAATGAACATGTATTTGTAGGCATTATTCGCATTGTAATATTTAAATTTTCTTTTTTTGCTCTTTATACTTTTTCTGAATATTAAGAATATCCGAGAATATCGCACCTCTTAATTTGGAAAGGTTCCGACACTACCCTTAAAAGAAATATATTCGGTTTATACACTGCATATCTGCAGTTCTTAGCCATACAAAACTTTCTAAATGTTGTTTTAGAAGTTTTGTAGTTAAATTAACAGTGGTAAAAGTAATCGTAATGTTACCGATAATTTTGAGTAAATGTTTCACGAGTACTTGATCCCCGAGGGCACACGTGGCATGATTGTCAGATCAGGTACGAGTGTAGTTTCCCGAATGTAGATTTCACAAGAATCAAGTGTGAACCCTACCAAAAATATGTAGTCTTGACAAAAATAAATAAAAAATTAGTCCCTTATTGAACTTTCAATTTTTGACATCGATAATTTGAGCGAGTCGCTAAATCATCCATGTTTCACTCTGATGAATGTTCCAGAATAATTTGAGTCTGACAGTACTTTAATCGGAGCTTTATGAATAGGGTCTTTTTGATCAATATTTCCCATTTTATTTCTTGAAATTCCTTCAAGTTTTCTTGTCCTCTCTGAAAAAAAATAAAACCATGCTTCAAATCTGCAAATTCTTTATTCACGAGATGTCGTTAAGAACACATATTTCACTTATGTTCATTACTCCACAAGAGTTTAAAAGAACAACCGCCTTCTTGTACAGTTGTATACCACACTTAAGTATACATCTCTGATGAGCTCATAATAAGAGCGAAATGTATGCATCAGGTGTTCTTTCGTGCGTATATGGTGCTGTACAATAAATATTTGGCTTTGTAAATCAGGTAGGCCAGCAGAACTAATAACCTTGCAATAAATGTATCAGTAGGTTTTTTTTATGTTATTAGGTAATCTATACTCAATTTTGCAGTTTTCAAACTTCAGGAGGAGCTGCGATTTTTTCGAACTGTTTACCATTTTTGGCTCCTAGCTGATAATCTATGCATCCTAGCGTCATAAATACGATTCTCATTTTTTAAACTACATCAAATCAGTAGCTCTAACAGTAACGAAGATATTTCCCTTCAAAAGTGGGTCAATTTCACAAAAAAACTGTTTTTAGGTATTTCGCTAGTGTTTCGGGTCATATGTCCGCCAATGACGTGTACTGATCTCAACTTGGACTTAAATTGTCACAAATTTAATGTAGTTTAAAATGATTTATTGCACTAGGATGCATTATTTAAGGACTAGGACCCGAAAATGAAAAAAGTTCGAAAAATCACGGTTTTCGTGCTATCCTAGTTAGCACAAGGTTTTGGAAACTGCAAAATTGAGTAGGAATTTCTGGGACAATACCTAATAGTCTGGGTGCCCACCGACACAAAGTATCATTTATGGATAACCAGCTGTAAGTTTTGAGTGGCTTAATTACTTGTAGTCCGGCAAGATGTTTCTATCGTTGTTCTCGAATCTGGGACGTTTCCTCATAATCTCGTCTGAAAGACGTCATCCTTATAATTTTTAAAATTTGTTGATAAGCCACTTTTAAAGAAAATAATCCCAAGAAAAATCAGTGAAACGCGCGAAAAAAAATTAGTCCGACAAAAATTGGGGCCGTTGAGGGTGTCCACCAACTCAAACATATTACAATTTTAAAATGTATTGATGACCACCTGATTTTTTCAGGATTGGTTAATTGAAACATGCGAAATTCAAATATCGAATTGTCCGACAAAAATATTTTCCAATTTTTCAGTCCGACGCGTGAAAATTGAATGCGTCTTCCAGACGAGATTATGAGAAACGCCCCAGATTCGAGAACAACGATAGAAACATCTTGTCGGACTACACGTAATTAAGCCACGCAAAACTTACAGCTTGTTATTTATAAATGATATTTTATGTCGGTGGGCACCCAGACTATAACAACATAAAAAGAAAAATGTATCATACTTTTTTGTAAGGTTTACCTATTTTTGTGTCTAATTGTACTGGGCCAAGGACGATTGTTTCGCATGTGAAGTTTTCACCCCAGATGACGATATTGCGAATAACAATCACTGTTAGGTGATCTTTTGGCATTCTTTAGTTATACTATTTACGTGTTCTTTATACACGAGATGTGGTTAAGACAAATATTTCACTCATGAAAGAAATTCTTTCAATTTTATCTATGAACTGTAGAAAAGTCAATGTAATGGAACGTGCTTTCCTAAATATTCCCTCACACAGTAAAATTATGGTTATATATTTACAAGCATTGTGCTTTGTAAAGCTCTAGCGCATGGCATGTTTATTACCTTTTCAATTCCTGCATTATCCTTCACCGTACTATCCATACAATTTCTATTAGTTCCCTCATTTCCTTTCAATTTGTCATTCCTTCAATTCCTTGGAATTGTACACTTTAATGCACAAGTGATATACCAAACCACAAACTGACGAAACAATGTTTACGGACGTGCAAACACGTACAGTTGGTTGAAGCAAAACTTCGTACCAAACCTTTTTTGTTTTCTAAATAAAAAACAGAAGTACGATACGTAAAAGTACCTTTCATACATGAAGATTTTGATGTTATCATGAATGTGAAAACATTTAATTCTTAAATACTCATTAGAACTTTAATATGCCTCTATTTTTCAATTTCAATAGTTAGTTTGATCAGAAACGAACAAAATAATGCCAAAGTCTTTTGACATAAATTAACAAATTAACGCAGTAATGATCATGTTAAATATTATCAATAACAAAATAAATGTTGAAAATGGCGCCCTTCAGCAAAAACGCAAGAATTTACTCTGCGCCAAAGAATTACGTATTCTGTGATCAGGCTTCTTCAATTGTAAATCAATTTCCGTCTTGTTCTTACAGTGACCAAGCGCAAAAGAAAGAAGAAGGAGAAGATGCTACTGACGATCCCCGTAAACTTAAACCCGGTGAAATCGATCCAAATCCAGAAACCAAACCTGCCAGGCCAGATCCAAAAGATATGGACGAAGACGGTAATCCTTTAAAAATATAATTTAACGCCTTTAATTTCAAGATTTTATTACTTTTAGAATTGGAGATGTTGTCAGAAGCGAGCCAGATTAGCAAATACACAGGGTAAAAAGGCCAAACGGAAAGCTAGAGAAAAACAATTAGAAGAAGCTAGAAGATTAGCTGCCTTACAAAAACGCCGCGAGTTAGAGAGTGCTGGCATTGAAGTTAATCCACGTCGTAAGAAAAACGCGGCGTCGATTATAATGCCGAAAGCACCATTTGAAAAAAGACCAGCCCAGGTTTTACGATACATCTACAGAGGTGATGTGGATCCGATGGCTCCAGACTTTCGAAAATGCGACAACAACAATTAGACGGCGAATTAAGAAGCGAAAAAGAAGAGGTTCGAGATTTATGAAAGTCAATATAAATTCATTGCGCATATTTTTTTCAGAAAGAAAGAAGGAAAGATAAACAAAAGTTAAAAAACAACGTAAAGAGAACGATATTCCATTAGCTATAAGTGATGCAAAATCAGAACCCGCCAAGAAACGTTCTAAACTGGTGTTACCGGATCCTCAAATTTCTGACCAAGAATTGCAACAAGTTGTGAAGTTAGGAAAAGCGAGCGAAGTTGTCGTGAAGTAGCTTTAGAAAGTGGAATCGAAACAACAGATGCACTTCTATCGGATTACTCTGTTACTCCTCAAGTAGGTGCTACACCTCGTACACCCGCTCCACAAACGGATCGCATACTACAAGAGGCTCAAAATGTTATGGCTTTGACACACGTGGATACTCCCGTCAGGAGTGGCGTTAATACGCAAATTGCATGACATCGACTTTAATGGAGCCCTTCCCCAGTCAATGGCAGTTGCACACTAACACTGTTTTGGCTACTCCTTTTAGATCATCTAGAAGCGACGGAGCAGTTACACCTGGAAGCGGATTTGCTACTCCAAAAAGTGGAGCATTAAGTTCCTTTAGGACAACAGGTATTATACTGATTTAATTTTTAATTTTAGCGGGTGTTATCATATGCTTTCTCTTTTTAAGGAGTCAGTTAGAAATTATACTCCAACGCCCATGACGATAAATTAAGTATAAATCCAGAAAAAATGGTCTTGATGTTGGAGATACGTCGGCTGCCTCACAATACCTATCAGAAATCTTTTAAAAGAACAACTGAGAGCAGGTCTTAGCAGTTTACCGGTACCTAAAAATGATTATGAAATAGTTGTACCAGAACAAGAAGAGGATCAACAAATGAACGAACAAGGTCAAATGGTGGAAGATCAAGCGGACATAGACGCTAAAACACTTGAATTACAAAGACTTCAAGCGCAGAAGGAACTTTCCCTACGGTCACAAGTTATTCAACGTAATTTTCCAAGACCACAAGATGTGAATATGTCCGTTTTACGTCTTCAACATGAAAGTTACTCTCTGACAGATTTACAGAAAGCTGAAGAGTTGATTAAAAGGGAAATGGTCACCATGCTTCATTATGACAACGTCAAAAACCCAGTTATATTTTCTGGACAAGGAAAAAACAAACTGTTACGCCAGTTACAACAACTTGCTTATTTAGAACAGCATCCATATGAACACCACTCACCGATGAATTAGATTACGCAAAGGAATTACTTCGAAGGAAATGGATGTTGTCAAACGCGTATGAACCATGGTGATCTCTCTCAGGAAGCGATACCAAGTTTGGGAAGAATGTTTAGGCCAAGTATTATTCCTACCTAACCAAAATCGTTATACACGTGCAAATTTAGCTAGTAAAAGATAGGATTAGAATCTGCTGAGAAAAGATTAGAACAAAATAGGCAACATATGTCCGCGAGTCAAAAAAAGCTGCCAAAATGGAGAAAAAATTAAAGATTTTGACAGGAGGTTATCAGTCGCGGGCTCAGGCACTAGTCAAACAACTGCACGATTTATTCGAACAAATAGATCAAGCTAATTTAGAACTCAGCACATTCAATTTCTTAGAAGAACAAGAAAAAGCTGCCTTACCACGTCGTATTCAGGTATGTGTTAATATCGTTCATTACAAAAACAAGACTCAAAATACTATTTTTTCCAGTCCCTAACTGAAGATGTAAATCGACAGGTAGAAAGGGAGAAATGTTTGCAAATAAAAATATGGTCAGCTACAAGAACAGATAGGAGAAATACAAACTCAGTTACAAACTCCACAATAGAAATATACTTTTAGAGTGAGGTTAATTCACTTCAGGATTTAACCTATTGGAAAATTTTCTATGATTGAAATTGAATATGTACCACTACTAGAAAAATAAATATTTTATAAAAAGCTTATATCTCTAGCACAACTATCGATGAACTTCTAAAAGAAAACTTATGCATATTTGAAGTTTACATGCTAATTAAACTACAATTATTAAAGTGTAATACAAAAATATAATTCAACGATGCTATGCATAGTAATTAATTTAACAGTTAATATAATTATACATAAAAATATAAATTAAAAAAATTACCTAAAATACAATAAATAATAGTAAAATAAATATAAATAATTATAAAGCTTTAAATAATTAATTCTTTCATAGTACCCCAAGACTTGCCTGACTTTAATTTAACGGAAATGGTATGGATAATTCAACAGACTCTTCCATAGCTTGTTTAAGCATTCTTGCCGCTTTCATTAAATATTTATCGCTTACTTCATATAACAGTTCGTCGTGTAAGTGTAACATACGAAGTTTTGGTAAATTTTTGAATGACAAATTTACTACTTAAAAACGTCTTTCGATTTCGGTCATTGCAATTTTGTAATGTCTGCCGCTGAACCTTGAATCGTCGTATTAACTGCTTGTCTGTCTGCTTGACCTACAAAAAATATACAAAGTTAAGACATTTAGTAACTGTAGGAAAATTATATGATCAATGTTCATATTTTGAAAAAAATTGTTTCAGAAATTGACGATTTAAGGTATTGAATTTATATATGGTACAGTAAACTGAAAAATATTACATTTGTAAACCTAAATATGTGTAGTAACGACATCTCGTATAGGAACATGTAATAGTATAACTAACAATGGTAACAGCAATACCATTGCAGGTAAATTAACTGTAAAATCGCTATATCATTATCAGTGTGATAACTTCAAATGCAATAGAATCGTCTTGGTATTACAAGCCAATTATTCTTGTACAGAAGCATACACCAATAATAAAGAGCACATGCATGCATGTAGCTATAGCAAGAATGCTACTAATAAACGCTACCATTTCAATTTAAATTTCATTTCAGTGACGAAAAATCGATACATGAAAGACTAAACTAAAACCTTTATTGTGAGCATTTTACCACGATCCCATCCCTTACTTTGAGCGTGGTTTGAGTTGTAATATGCACAAATATAAATACTTATTTCATCAATAATGAAAGATCCATATTTAAATTCAAATATTACCCGCAATTTTTATAATCGGTTTAAAATATAGTCGATGTGCGCCGGCCAGATAGCACCGTTACAAAGTCCGTTAAAGGTTGCATTTTGTCGAGGATGCGAAGGAAAGTTTTGGCATCTGGTCCCCGACTGTTGAGTGTTAAAAACTAAATTGTTTATTTTTGTTACGTATTATTTTGGTCTATATGAATCTGTACCTGCAAATCATTTTATATTTCACTTTACTATAATTGAAGGATAACTCCAGGATACGAGTATACAGGGTGGGGCAGAATGGACTCCTGACTTTACGGGTGAATTGTACAAAAACAAACCAAGATAATTAAAACATTATTTTATTTCAAAAACAACTGTCAATGCCATTTTATTTACATTAGGTTTTGAAAATTATATCATCCAGGTGACGACCTTGGCGAACGATGCATGCATTTAGTCGTTCAAAGAAGTTTCGTACACTCTGCTCAGCATATCTGGCGTTATTCCAGCGACGACATCTGTAATGGCATCCTTAAGAGCTTCTAAGGTCCTTGGTCGAACTTTGTATACCGCAGCTTTTAGAAATCCCCAAAGAAAAAAATCACAGGGGCTCAGATCCGGGGAGCGAGGAGGCCATGGAATATCGCTCGGGAGATCAGGCGACCGGGGAACTGTTCTTGGAGAATTGCGCGTGACCGACGGGCGGTATGAGCCGTGGCACCATCCTGTTGAAACCAAAAGGTTTCTGGTTCATATTCTCCACCATATCCTTCCAATTGGGGAGTAAAGTCTCTGCGTTGCCACAACACTATTCTTGTTTTAAAGAACGCTTCTACGATAAAACCTCGATGCTCACCAGACCACGGCATGATTGCTACTGAAAATGGCGTCGTTTCCACCTAATGCCACTACCCACCTGCTACATCACCAGCGCGCTCATCAGTGATTGTTTGAAACTGGGAGTCCATTCTGCCCCACCCTGTATAAACATTTCCATAACAACCGGGGCGTAATAAATTCATTACGCCCTCAAAAATGTTTGATGATCTATTAAATAATCAAATTTATTTTATAAAATACAATTTGTAATACATACAATGAATTAAGTATTTTTTTTCATATTTTGCTTTCGATTTAACGGGCAGCAAACTTTCCGTCGCTTTTCATCATTTTCTTATACACATTTTGGTAGGGAATTCATAATTGCAATTCAATGCCAAATTTGACAATAATTAACAATTTGTTTTGTTTCATAGTTACCAGATACGCGATACGCCCAAAGATGCCAATTCTAATTTGTTTTTAAGAATACAAAGTGAAAAATCAAATCTTGTATGCACCACGGCGTTACTGAATGATTAAGACCATCCAACCATATCCATCTCTCGGGCTTACAGCCCTCGAGCTGTATTCTCCGGTCGTAATCATTATAGTAACGCACTTGGTGCATAAATAACTATTAAAAGCTTGGCAATTTAAAGATACGCGCTTTTGATTGTAACTTATATTTAAAAAAACTAATTATCGCGACCTTGTGCTTTTCTTTCAATTTATTATTTAAGCGCGATGGTGACCTAACATTCGGATTGCATTTTTTGTACAAATAATATCGGCATAATATTCGTGTTATGGCGTATTTCAATCTCTTTTATGTTATGTACACCGCGCTCAATTTGACGTTGTAAATAATTTAACCACGTGTCTTTGATTGGCGGAACCGTTATTTTGTTAGTGCTTCTCTTTGTTTGACCCCTATACTATTATAAGAGAATGTAAGATGCTTGTTTTAATCTTTTAATTTAAGATACATTTTAAAGCGCTCTGTTGATTAAGTATATGATTCAGAATGAAACAATACCGGTGTGTGAAAGAGCCTTGTTGTACAATTAATATTTTCTGTTCCGTGAGAGACGAAGGTTAGGGGATGGCTCGTAGTCACATTAATTTCTATTTATTTGAATGTGTATTTTATTGTGTATATGTGATAATTGTGAAACTTAATATTGACTGCATTATGTCCATCTCAAAATTGGCGCGATCTCGAAAATCTAACTATTAGGCAGGCATGAGCTTTTCAGCGACTGGTGAAACTCGCCTGTTACACACGGTGTTATACGCTGTTAATTAATTTTCTTCAGTTTTAATTGAAAATGCATGTATAAATGAGCTGAATTGCTATATTCTAAATCGAAAATATTTTTGCATCTACATTCTAATAATGGTGGTTGTTCGGGTTTAAATATGAACGGATGAACGGTTCCACAACCTGATCTATGTATTATAATTGTCTTTATAATAATAATTACACAATGAATGTTAATTATTTCGATACATACTTTGTTATGTTGTGTTTGTTTAATTGTTACGGCGGAACCTGAGGTTTTCAACTTTTTCCTCAGGCAGCCTAGGCAGAGGGGTACCTTTTGGTTTAAATATTTACACAATTTTGTCAAAATTGACAATTTTATTTAAAATGAATTAACGTTCAATATAATTTACGTTATCACCATGCTTGTGTTTTATTTCATTGCTGATATTACTACATTTATCACTGCACTCTAGCGGTTGTTAGGATTTTATCCTGATTCAACGTAGATGTCTTTAGTTAGCTTTTCCCGCTTTCGATCGGCCAAGTCGCTTTGGGTTTAGTGGCGGACTATTCAAATCTTGTTTTTACAAGTGCCT